>JAVIAB010000159.1:56224832-56438441 GCA_032433765.1 Megaustenia siamemsis
AGGACTGGATTCACTGTTACCTCCTTCCAGTTTAAACATCCACACATATCCCTCACAGATCAATGCCTACAGAATCACCACCATGCAGAATACCACAGACATCTTACAAGCTCCATGGGAGAATCACCACCATGCAGAATACCACAGGGATCTGACAAGCTCCAGGGGAGAATCACCACCATGCAGAATACAACAGACATCTGACAAGCTCCAGGGGAGAATCACCACCATGCAGAATACCACATACATCTGACAAGCTCCAAGGGGAGAATCATCACCATGCAGAATACCGCATACATCTGACAAGCTCCAGGGGAGAATCATCACCATGCTGAATACCACATACATCTGATAAGCTCAAGGGAAGATTCATCACCATGCAGAATACCACATACATCTGATAAGCTCCAGGGGAGAATCACCACCATGCAGAATACCACATAGATTTGACAAGCTCTAGGGGAGAATGACCACTATGCAGAATACCACATGCATCTGATAAGCTCCAGGGGAGAATCACCACCATGCAGAATACCACAGATATCTGACAAGCTCCAGGGGAGAATCACCACCATGCAGAATACCACATAGATTTGACAAGCTCCAGGGGAGAATCACCACCATGCAGAATACCGCAGACATCTGACAAGCTCCAGGGGAGAATCACCACCATGCAGAATACCACATAGATTTGACAAGCTCCAGGGGAGAATGACCACTATGCAGAATACCACATACATCTGATAAGCTCCAGGGGAGAATCACCACCATGCAGAATACCACAGAGATCTGATAAGCTCCAGGGGAGAATCACCACCATGCAGAATACCACAGAGATCTGATAAGCTGCAGGGGAGAATCACCACCATGCAGAAAACCGCATACATCTGACAAGCTCCAGGGGAGAATCACCACCATGCAGAATACCACATAGATCTGATAAGCTCCAGGGGAGAATCACCACCATGCAGAATACCACAGATATCTGACAAGCTCCAAGGGGAGAATCACCACCATGCAGAATACCGCAGACATCTGACAAGCTCCAGGGGAGAATCACCACCATGCAGAATACCGCAGACATCTGACAAGCTCCAGGGGAGAATCACCACCATGCAGAATACCGCAGACATCTGACAAGCTCCAGGGGAGAATCACCACATTGCAGAATACCACATACATCTGACAAGCTCCAGGGGAGAATCATCGCTATTAGACTGGCTTTGAACTTTGAACGGTGTCTTGTGTTTTCACTACATTATGGTGGTTCGTGCGTAATCTAAAGCATTGCTGAATACTGCAGACTATGCCTTGAATGGGTTTGAATGATTCAATTTTCGTGAGGAGATTCGTGTGGTAGTGTAGAAATAGCAAATGCTCAGACAGAGTATCCATTGACTATTTCATACACATACCAGTGAAACTTGAGGTACATGGTTTGATTATAAGATGGGTTGTGACGTCATTGTAACAAAGGAAGGTGGCTCCCAGTTGAGGCAGCTAGTTATCTATGCCGATATGCATTTGCCCAGGACTACCTCAAAGCTCTCCGTGGTCACCAGTCCTTTCAATGTGTACACTGTGATGGTCACTGTTCAACAACTGAATGGAAATGGGAGATCACCATGTTTCATATGTGCTATTTTGATTTATCAACATGGCAGATATAAAAATAAGATCAGTAAGCCTCATAAATGTAACGTGATTGCATCATTTCATGGTGTAATATTTCATAAAAGTGTAATTTATTTTTTTTTAAAAGAACCCGTCAAACCCAGAAATAAAACAATCGTATGAATTGTAAGAGAATATAGCGAGGAAGTGAATAGAACCAACTTCATGATACATTTCTGAGTGCATTTTGTTCGAAACTTGCTCTTCAATGGATATATCGGCCATATGCTATCTAACACTCGCATGGGATTGTCGGCAATGAGAGTTATGGCAACTGCTGGTATAGAACACAAATTTGTATGCTTTCTTATTGGGGACAAGGCCTCTCGCTCATTGAATACGTAATGGTTATCATCATTATTACTGAGAACGGTATAGATAAACTCGAAAGTGAGTACAATTAATCTATGCGGCATGAAACGCATTATTGTGGATGAACGGGAGACACTTCATGAACGCAATGCGTTTCCTGTTGGTATGCACGCACTTTAAAGAATATAATCGTGATGTTAACAGATCGTGTGTAACCAGAGGTATGTACTGATAAGGTACATCCACTTTATGAGATGTTAATTGAAACAAGGACAATAAGTTACGGAGACAGAAATCATGGATATGCAGGCCTGAGAATATGATTAAGTTGATTTGCGATATCTCTAATTGTATCCTTTGTACAGAATGGATAGTTGTGCTTACAGAACTTAAAAGTACATTATTTACCATTGCCACATTAGATAGATGATGTTGGTAACAGAATCCGAATGTAGCAAACGTAGAAGTGAATGTCTCCATTTGTGAAAAACTGTGGTGATAGAACTTGAAAGTCTACAAAAGTGGGTCTGTAGTACTTCATTTACGAGTGTTCGTACATTCATTGCGCGTTTCATTGGCGGAACTAGGATAGCGGTGATGACGTAATGACTACCATAAGATTGACGATGGAGAAAAGGCAGGGATGACGGCTTTTGATTGGTTAGAGACTCAAGCGTGTACTAGTGGGTGTGTGTGTTGAGTGAATCAATGAACACAATCTGCATGGCAAATCAGGCTTAATTCGTCGACAATGAGTTGCAATAAGACAATTGTCAGCAATTTGCATACTATGATGACAGATAGACTGCTCGGTTCGGCAATATTATTGATGGATAGTTAATGGAACTGAATGGATTCTGAAACATGTAGAACAACACAAATGACAATCATGAACATACATACTTTCATTAATGGATGCTTACGCAAAATAAAAGGATGGAAATGGCAGGATAAAATAAAAAAACATAGAATTATGCAAATGTACCAGTCAAATAGCAGTGTATACAGAGATACAGCGAAGACGATGGCGCTGGATAGGACACACACTGCGGAAGCCAGCTGCGATTATTACATGACATGCCCTTTTTTCGATTCCCCAGGGAAAAAGACAAATAGGAAGACTAAGGAATTCTTGGAGAAGAATAATGTAAGCAGAGATGAAGATGATGGAGAGAACATGGGCTGATCTTAAACTAATGGCAAGAAGCAGAACGGCTTGGGAAGTGCGTGTTGAAGACCTATGCTTCACAGGGAGATGAAAGGTAGAAAAATAAGTTGCAGATGGAACGGGCAGATATTATAAACAACCTTTGACAGATGGGTAGAACAATGAACTTGACGTAAGTACAAATAAATCGACATCGGGGCAGTACGAACTGGGAGTGAAGACCCGTGCAGCCAGAAGAAAACGATATTCTTCGTTGAATGGGAGGCATTGTAAGTCAACAACAAACTGGAACAATTAGTTGGTATGTGCTGATGAACGTTTTGATGAGAAGACCAGAGCACAGATGGATGTATGAAGTGTGTTATGACCAAGGATCTAATTTAACTTAACATAGCTACAGTAAAATTATACATTTATTGAGATTTCCTACCTGTTAAACTGAATTTCTTCCACTTATCCATCAAGAGTGGGAGAGTGTACAAGAATGGATTTGCAGCGGAATTTAAAGGAAGAACGATAACAGTTGTCCATGCAAAAACATCATTGCTGACCTCATGGTCGAGAACAGACAATAAACTCATGGAACATATAGGAAACCAGCAGAGGAAATTAAACAGAGCTACCAGAGACAGTTGTTTGGCTACAGTGATATCATCCGCCCTCCGGTTAGATGTACTTGAAGATGATCGACTGATTCGATTTTCTGACATGGCGCTGAAGATTAATTGTTGACTGATTGTCAGAAGAAAACACAAACATAGAATGAGCACGACAAACACAGCAAATGAAAACTTCCATTCTTTGAGACGCTGCGCTGTCAAAGGTAATGCCAACACACATCGCGTTGGAAGCATTTATTTCAAACGTGAATACAACAGGTAACAAGGCAAGAGGAAAAGCAACGACCCAAGATAACATCAAATAAATAGTTTTCAAGAGTTTTGTAAAGTTCACTTGACCAAATGGAAACTTCATTATCAAATACCTGTCTAGAGAAATAAGAAAAATAAAAAATATTGACGCTTCACCAGAGAGAGTAGCTAGAAATCCTGCAAATGTACATAAACCACTTCCTCTCCAGCTTTGGTCGTACAGAACATAAATGTCACGGTAGTAGTTGTCCGCCCCTAGAATAATTAGTAGATAGACGCCCATAATGAGGTCAGATATACCCAAGTTTGTAACAAACAGTCCGTAACCTGTACTGAGAACAGACCTGTCGGAGATTACACGGTAGGCAATGACAGCCACGTTCCCCAGGATGGCAAGAGCCGCGACCACCCAGAGAAGAAACCGTTGAACACTGAGTCCTAGCAGGTCAAAACAAGAAGAGATGGAGGCGACAGGAGCGTGGCAAGTGTAGTATGGTATATTTGATCCTCTAACTTGTGGACAACATAATTCAAATATGTCCGAGTACAGATGTTCACTGATAGTGAGACCGTTAAAGAAATCCTCATTGAAGTTGTCCACCGGTAGTTCACGTAAATTTAATATCGCCAGATTTAGAACAGAAGGAAACATATTTTTATCAATTCTTTTAATTCGTGTAAAACTTAGGTCTAAATGTTTCAAGATGGGAAACTCTCGCAAGAAAGATGAGTCGAGATAGGACACACTCGTGCGCGAGATGTCTGTCTAGCGTTTCTCGAAGAGCTAATTTCAGATACTTCACAGAGACAAGATTTGTATTGTAAGATAGGTTTAACCGACAAATTATCAGCGATTAAGAAAAAAACATATTTCTGCCTTCGATTATAGTTAAGTTGTTGTGGCTAACGTCCACATCTTGAAGTGACATTCTATTATCGAAACCGTCAAATAAATTAGACAAACCACAGTGTGACCATTTAACTATGGCCATGTTCCTCGGTAAGAAACTTCGAAAAACCAATTGTGGAAGTAAATGCACACCAGATATGTCCATATATATCGCTTCTGAGTCAAATATAGTCCTGCCCAAACGAAAGATCTGCATATTGCTTGCTACGGTGATTGCCTTCAGGTATGATCTTCAGATCCTACACCTGTCATTAAAAGTGAGAAAATCGAGTAGAAATCGAATTGTCACGCATGAAGTATTGCTCGTTACAGTTATAGTTATATTTATGCCGGGCCTGGTATCACTGCAAACGAATGAAAATGCATAATTGCTCAACCGCCCGTGCAAGTGGATTCATTCGAATTAATATCTCATCTCCCAAATAAAGAGAGGTAGCTGAAGTCCCGATCATAGAAGTCTCAGCACATGCCATAAGATATAAGGCAAAACTGCACAGAAAGTGAACACAGCCATGTGAACCCCTTCATACGATATCATCATTCATCGTAAACAATCGGGATATCGAAACACGATTAAAATGGATGAAACGCACAGCTCACGGTGTGCACAAAGCACTTAACTCAGTAGTTCCGGCAGCAAGCCGGACATGGAATATGAGGAAACTGAAACAAGGAACACTTTTCATACACATCATTTAACGGTTCCAGCTGCCTATCTGCCATATTGACCGGAAGTTCACATTCTCCTGAGTGAGCAGATGAGATACCAACCAGTGAAGGAGTGGCGCGGTGTGGTGCGGATTTCTCCAAATGTGTGTTACTACCATCGGTGTCAACATGCTCTGCTCTGTATATCTTTGTTGTTTTACTAAACCTGACCTGGTGTAATCTGGCTCTGGTTCTTCAATAATGTCTGGACTTTGCATCTGCTGATTTATCTGGATGTAGTTCATTGGTGATTGAATGACAGCCAGTGCACTGGTGTGACATTTTTTAGCAAACACATTTTTCTTTCACCAATCTCTTATATTAATTGTATTACTCGTGTACCCCATTTAAAATGGCATAGCTTCATTTTGCTCCATTTCGATTCTCTCAAAAATAAGTCGCACTAACTGTGTGAATGGATGTGGCTTACTCTATGGGCTATAGGACCAGCAGCTGATTTAATGCAGATAAAACAATGATCGCTATTAGTGTCTCATGACTTTCATCGCCGATAAACCGTAGCGAGTGTTGTTATTACACATGGCGTTGGAAAAACTGGATGCTATAACGTTTCAATTAAAAATATATCATCACATTGGATTCCATTATCTCCTCTCTATAGAGTTTCACATCTGGCCTGCCTGTGTTAACGTTATTATTATTAAGGAACAAACACGTCGCTGCAGATTTTCCTGGTTTAACTAGAGGTAAGTGAATGTTATATCACGGACATTCGAATTCACATTGTGCTTAAGGGCCTTACTTTTAACTTGTAATTTCCATATAGCACACTCTAGGCTCTCTCATTAAAGTGTACCATCTATATATATATATATATATATATATACCTGTCCTATTTAAATTATCAGTTGTCCTGATAGCACTTGCTAGTCTTGAATTCTTCCAAATTCTTCTTTCACCACTGTCTTATATTAATTGTAGTCCATCGTTCTCCCCTTTCATGTCGAACGTTATCGCGCTATTCGTTTCTTTATCTCGATGTTCGAAATAGTTATTTTTTCTTCTATTGGCGTCACTTCCTCAGTTTTTAACTTTTTAAGTTTGTATGACTTCATCTGCTATATAAAACCAATTCAGACCTATGGAAGCGAATCGGTGACAGTAGACAAACATGAAAAAACGATTAGAGGCCACAGAGATGGGATTTCTCAGAATAATGTTGAAAGTTCCCTGGACAGCTAAATAGGCTAATGAGGTAGTTCTCAAAAAGGCCAACACAAAAAGGAAGCACATAAAAAACATTTAAAAAGAAACAATCAACATTTTTGGTCACATCATGAGAAGAGGAAAGTTGTAATATTTGGTTACAACTGGCAAAAAAAAAAAAAAAAGGAAAGAGAGATCGCGGACAAAAAAGAGAAAATACTGGATAACTTGGTATTATGGCATGAAAAACAGTCAACAACAGAACTGATACGATGCACTGTAGATAAAAAAAAATTGTGGAAGGACATGATCGCCAACGCTAACTGGTTTGGCACATGATGATGACTTCATCAGTTTAAATCATTTTCTCAGCGTGTGTCACTTTCTCAATTTTTGTTATTTTTTCTGTCTGTTTTAATTCATCAGTTTGTATCACATTCTCAATTTGTGCCACTTCTGCAGTTTGTATCACTTCAACAGTTTGTGCCACTTCCTTAGTTTGTATCACTTTAACAATTTTTTTCACTTCCTCAGTTTGTGTCACTTCCTCAGTTTGTGTCACTTCCTCACTTTGTATCACTTTCTTAGTTTGTGCCACTTCCTTTGTGTCACTTCCTCAGTTTGTATCACTTCAACAGTTTGTGTCACTTCCTTAGTTTGTGTCACTTCCTTAGTTTGTGTCACTTCCTTAGATTGTGTCACTTCCTTTGTGTCACTTCCTCAGTTTGTATCACTTCCTTAGTTTGTGTCACTTCCTCAGTTTGTATCACTTCCTTAGTTTGTGTCACTTCCTCAGTTTGTATCACTTTCTTAGTTTGTGCCACTTCCTTTGTGTCACTTCCTCAGTTTGTATCACTTCAACAGTTTGTGTCACTTCCTCAGTTTGTGTCACTTCGTTAGTTTGTGTCACTTCCTTTGTGTCACTTTGTGTCACAAACAAAACAACAAGGAAAGTCCACGTTCATCGGAACTAAATAAGAAGTTTATGTATTGGTGAACACTTTCACAAAATGGGTCACATGGACTGACGCCTCCAAAAGCGTAGCAGTGCAACTCAAACAGACTCTAGCTCATGTACTACAAGTCATCATGTACTACAAGTCATCATGTACTACAAGTCATCATGTACTACAAGTCATCATGTACTACAAGTCATCATGTACTACAAGTCATCATGTACTACAAGTCATCATGTACTACAAGTCATCATGTACTACAAGTCATCATGTACTACAAGTCATCATGTACTACAAGTCATCATGTACTACAATTCATCATGTACTACAAGTCATCATGTACTACAAGTCATCATGTACTACAAGTCATCATGTACTACAATTCATCATGTACTACAAGTCATCATGTACTACAAGTCATCATGTACTACAAGTCAGGAAATTCCTCAAAAAAGAAAGTTCGGTCCACAGAATCAAGCTGCAGGCGAAAGTTTGAGGAACCGGAGAAGATGTTTATCTCCCAGTATGTCTCTTTGTCGGTCTGAGTGTGTTGCAAATGCGGGCCGTTGAGGAGAGACAAAGAAGAGGAAGAAGGTAGGAAACGAAGTAGAAGATAAGAAAAGACGAATTAGAAATATAATGTAAAAGGAACAAAAAACAGAGACCTGAATCTATTTGGTAATTTCCTAGTTTGATCAGATATATTATTTCAGTTGGAAGAGTGATGTCCCCTAAAATATGTCTGCCAAAATACAGTGGTTCTACGCATTCTTGGCGTTGGGGTCATTACGCTGGCATGTAATCATTTCGGAGTATCTGTTGATTGGGCGTTGGGTCCAGGGGTTAGGTTTAGCTTTAGTGTTAAATATTTATAAATATATTATAACGCGTGACAAAAACGACGCCACTCGGCCTAATTATGATCTTCTGATCGAAGGGAATTGTGCGGTTGATTACCAATCGCCGTAATTTACTGCCAAATGTTGTAAGATTGTCAAACTTTGGCTATTAATTAAAATGCACATACACACACATAAATACAAAAAATATCTAGAATTAGCTTTACGAAACACAATGCAACGTCTGTATTACCTCAAATTACCTGTCAGCGATTAGCAATCTGGTGCGGAGCTTGAGAATAACAACGAGTGTGATGAAAGTCCTCAAAAGGACCATAGTGAACGCCAGTGTGAGTGACACATGACAGCGTAATGACCCCAACGCCAAGAATGCGTAGAACCACTGTATTTTGGCAGACATATTTTAGGGGACATCACTCTTCCAAACTGAAATAATATATCTGATCAAACTAGGAAATTACCATCTATTTTAATACATAAGTTGAACAAATAATTTTTAAATGTTCTATACAATAATCAAAAATAATAAATTACACGACCATGCAAATATTCTTTGCTTCAGTGATAGTCAGGGAGAAATGACAAGAGGCAGAAACTATCATAGCAGCTTTGAAGACGCGAATTTGGTTTTTTACAGACTTGACATCCCGGTATAAGAAGAACGATATTTCTAATTTGTGATGACACATGGTAAATGATAGAAAATATAGGATTATGTTCAACTGTAACGGCCCCTGAAACAATAACAAGATTTTTAGTTTAGTTTAGTTTAGTCTAGTTTAGTTTAGTTTAGTTTACTTTAGTTTAGTTTAGTTTAGTTTAGTTTAGTTTACTTTAGTTTAGTTTAGTTTAGTTTAGTTTAGTTTAGTTTAGTTTAGTTTAGTTTAGTTTAGTTTAGGCTAGGTTAGGTTAGGTTAGGTTAGCTTAGCTTAGTTTGGTTTAGTATAGTATAGTATAGTTTAATATAGCCGACATATCACCTTCATTGCACATCGGACATGAATAGATGTGATCATATCTCTCCTCCCCAGTATTTCATTCTTTGTGTGAAGACGGGCGACCCCAGTTCTGTGTTGATTTGTTTTTCCTCTCCCCACGTAGCACTCCTTTATGGCATCCCAAATGTTGAAATATGTACAAGATCGTTAAAGCATTGATGATCTGTGTTGTTTTTTTTTACAAAATCTACAAAAGATGATTTCTTACAACTTATACAACCCGTGACAAAAGATGATTTCTTACAACTTATACAACCCGTGACAAAAGATGATTTCTTACAACTTATACAACCCGTGACAAAAGAAAAAAAAAAATATTTATAACATACTGAAGACCGTTAGCTAAAGACAGGTAAAATATTCATTTTTTTCTACATAAATAGCTTTCGCAGTTTGTGACGACACAGACGTTTTTTTTACAGCCCTGACGATGTGTTACAAAAGACAACACAAGAACGTTATTTCAAGCTTTTGCTGCAGGTAAGGAAATATAAAACGGTTTGTTAGATCAGTGACGGTCTTTAACGGAGACGATAGGAGAACCTGTAACAGATTTGTCATTCAGTCATTCTAAGACATGTCCATTATTTGTTGCGTTGTGACGAAAGTGATACAGGAAATTAATTGAATTTCTTTATTATTATTACGATTATGACTATTATTATTATTTTGTTATTCATCACCATCATCATCAAGTACCGAGCCTGCTGGCCTAGGTGATCATGTCTCTA
This sequence comes from Megaustenia siamemsis, assembly GCA_032433765.1. NCBI lineage: Eukaryota > Metazoa > Mollusca > Gastropoda > Stylommatophora > Ariophantidae > Megaustenia > Megaustenia siamemsis. The sequence goes on from JAVIAB010000159.1 coordinate 56,235,189, forward strand.
TACAAATTTCGATCTCGACAGTTATTTATCATTTCTATTGTTGACCTTCTGCCAAGCCATTCTCTTAAGTTGTCTGGTATCTTTTCTCTTTGCTTCCCTCTGTTTATTCGTCCCTCAATTTTCCCAGTTGTTACAATATATTCCAGCTGTTCTCCTATCATAACATGGCCAAAAAATGACGATTGTTTCTTCCTAATTTTGGAAATTAGCTCTCTTTTTGCTTTGACCTCTTTCAGAACATGTTCATTACTCTTCTTAGCTGTCCATTATATTCTCGACATTCTTCTGTAAAACCACATTTCTACAGATGATGTTTTCTAGTTTACCTGTGTGCATGAGTGTTCTCACATTCCAAGTACCTATCGTTAGAGTTTGTTTTATCTTTATTTTGCTTACAGTAGCTTGAACAAACCCCCAACGTGTGTTTTTCTTAAGTTAAGCCCTTAACTTACGACTGACTCAGCAGGTCGGTAATGGGATAAATGTTTTCTATGCTCAGAGAATCACACAGAAGATGGAGATTAAAGTAGAAAGAAAGGTAGCAAAAGAGACTGCAATCAATATATCTCTTCTCAGCCATGTAGGTAAGCTATACGCCAAAATCTAGGAAAAAACGCTGAGACCAATAATAGAACTACAGTTAAGCTATTCTCAAATGGGGATCCGAAAAAAAAAATAAAGGATGTACCGACGCACTATTCACACTAAAACAGCTTGCAGAATAAACCACAGAACACAATCAAAACTTATACATAGCCTTCATTGACCAGGAAAAAGCATTCGACAGAGTAAACAGAGAATAACTGGGAGATACTAACAACATACGATGTAAGCCAACATCTAACCAACCTTATTAAAAGTCTCTACGTCAACAGCAGCTGCAGGGTCAGAACAGCAGCAGGCTACACAGACCACTTCGAAGTTAGATCAGGTGTAAGACAGGGGTGCGTACTATCCCCCCTACTTTTATTACATACATGGACCATATATGCAAGCTAGCCAACCCATCAGAGACAGAGGAGATCAACGAGATCCTATTTGCAGACGATCAGGCACTAATACATGAAACAATAGAAGACCTACAAGAACACTTAAACAAACTCAACATCCCAGGCACAAAATACAACATGAAAATCAACATCAACAAAACAGAAGTCATGAATGTCGCCAAAAATAAACAGAACATCAACATAACTATAGAAGGAAGACAACTAAAACAAGTAGAGAAATTCAAATACCTAGGAAGTCTAATGACAAACGATAATTCTCAAACAGCAGAGGTAGAATCAAGATGTAACAAAGCTTGTCAAATCATCGGACAGTTATCACCACTATTGTCCAACAAGGAAATGATTGGAGGCAAAACGAGCACTATACAATACAATCTTCATCCCAACGTTGTGCTACCAATGCCAGACCTGGACCCTAGATGCAAGAACAATAAGATAAATAACCTCTACAGAGATTAAATGTGTTAGACGAATGACAGGAAACAGTCTGAGAGATAAGATCAGAAATGAAGAACTGAGAACAAAGCTAGGAATAGCCCCCGCCATAGAATATATAAGGAAACAACAGATAAAATGGTTTGGCCACGTGACAAGGCAGAAAGAACAAAACACAACACAACGAGCATTCAATAAACGTTGTGAGAACACCAGACCCAAGGGTCGACCACGAAAAAGATGGGTCGATGGAATATTAGAAGCACTAGGAAACATAACAGCAGCAGAGGCGAACAGAAGAGCAAAAGACCGCAAATTATATCTCCCCTCGACACTGAAAGGCAGATGAGGAAATCAAGTAGAAGAAGTAGCTTGATGACGATCGGGCATCAACTGTAGCACATGACGTCACCTACCGAACGAGAGTTTTCCATTGGAAGCCTCAATTAACGTTGTTGTCGTGATTTCTAGTGTTGTGGCGATTCATGATTTTACAAAGAAGTTAGGACGGGGGTATTCTGTTGCCTTTCGTCGGTTTGTTTACGGTTGGATCCGCTAGCCTTTGAATAAAAAGTCTCACCCACAAGGCAGTGGGGTTGTTTTATTTCGGGGTACCCTCCCCTATGCTTTTTACTTTCCCGAGCTTACCTGCAAGGCAGCAGGGCAGCCAGGGCAGTTGAGATAAGCACAACTATAAAATATATAACACATGAAATACATTATGGGGCCGAGAGTAGAGATGTAGAGGATAAGTAAAATAAGCATACAATTGTCTAGCAGCTAAGTTAATAGAGAAATGAGACAACAACGACGTTTCGGCAAAAAAGTCTTCATATACGAAACAAACATATAAACACATACAAGTAGTCGTTACCTACTAGCTGCCAGATATAATAGTATGTTTATTTTACATACATGTATTTCCTTTGTTCTCGGTCATGCCTTCGATACTGAATTGAAAAGAGAGCTGATGCTGAAAATAGTATAAACACAATTTACATAAAACATGTTCTACTGGATCAAAGGTGACTTATTCCAAAGAACAGTCCGAGATAAAAGAAACAATCATCTTAGCAAGTGGGTCGCACTGCTTGAAGGGATCCCTCAGAGAAGTGCTAGCAATGTCGCTCTCCCTATTCTACATCTTAGACACAAAACGATAACTTCAACATGTAACAAACAGCCTACACGCAAATGTCTTTCCAATATGGATAGTCATGGATACGTCGCTATAGCCTCGAATCTGCCCATTTCCCCTTCCAAAATAAATATTTAAAAAAACAATGGAGACGGTAGAAAACTGGCCAAATATATGTCTAAAGTTGAACAATATAGTTACAATTGTCACACTCTATCCACACAGTGATAAAAATGTCTATAAAGATGTAGATCTATTTATTACTCCAAAAAGATACACCAACAAAACATGGAGCAATGAATAACACATTGCAAACAATGAATAAACCCTCATATCAGATCATCCCTTAACCATTCTAAGACAGAACAAAGCGCACGCTTTCCTGGAAGGCCCAAATCATCTGGTAACGGAAAACTTCAGACAACATGCATACGTGTTAGGACAAAACAAAGAACTGCGAGAAGACCGTACACCCGAGCAATGAACCGCAGGGAGATTAAGTAAGAAACAAATCGAGATGCTCTAAAAATGGCTTAGGAAATTGAACAACCTGAGACGGGAATGAGAGTCATGTCAAACAGCTTGATCCAAGAAAAATTACCCAGGGACATGTGGATACCGGTATCCACAGATAGACCCGTAATTGGAGAACGAAAGAAGGGAGGCAATGTTATCAGCGAATATGGCGGTAGAGGTAAGGCAGAAATACATTTTCTCTTTCAGCCGGAGAAAGCTGAACAAATGTCAGCGACTCCCCATACATCATCATCGAGTGCCATCTCCTCAACGAAGGTTGGTTACCATGAAACGCCATTCTGCTCTGTCTCTTGCTTTGATGGTGCAGGTTGCCATAGGCTGATTTGTCCATACTTTTACGTTACTCGTCAATGTTAGTCTTGGTCTGCCACTACCTCTACCTATTCTTCTATATATCCACATTTCAAAGGCTTCAATTCTCTGTTCTGTCTTCTTGTTTAATGTCCATGTTTCTGCACCATACAGGGATGTTGAGAAGACATAACATTTTGCTATTCTTAGTTACTCCCCATACACACTCTCAATAAACAAAGAGTCATTCCAAATAGAGTCATCCACAGTGATACAAGATCAGTCCTAAAAGTCATTTTAAGTCATGGAAAAGAACATGTCCATTCAAGAAATTAAGAACAACGTATTCATGTAGTTAAAACAAATAGAAGTTTTCCTACAGCGGATACGAGCACAATGTGACGTTCCAAGTAACGAGAAAGCAAATTCTCTAATCCACGTGGGAACTTTCAATAAACCAATAAACTTCTGACACTCATAAAGGCAATGTCAGTCAAGAAAAGAAGCCAAGAAAACATAATGGAGAGTTCTCTTTGAGAAATGTGAGCCAGAACATGTCAACTTAAACAAGTTTAGCACACATGTGGCCACTGTGCCTCAAAGCATATTTTAAAATAACAATGCACCATACGATTGAGTGGCATCCAGACAGACCTCAATGTATATTCTACAGGTCTGTAGCACTCTCAACGCCCTTAGATGGCCTTGTGAAATATATATTGTATAACAGACCTCGGAGACTTAGTGACAACCTCTATCACACGGTTTTGTTCGTGACCCTTGAAGGTCCAAATATCAAAATGAAAAACATAAATTGCTTGCCCATGGAAGAAGATAATAGTGGAGACAGAGAAAGAACTACATGAAATGATATACATCAAAAAAAATGTGTAAAAGGAAACAACAGAAGCGGTCTCAGTCTAAATAATACGAAAACAGAAGTGATGACCATATAAGAGAAACAATCATCGTCATCATGCAACATAAATATAAACAGGACAAATCTGCAACAAGTGCAACGTTTCAAATACTCGGAAACAATAACAACATCAGATGGAGGATGCACCACAAAAATAAAAAAGCAGAATAGTTGAGGCCAAAATAGCATTCCAGGAAATGAAAAAATATCTTATGCAACAAATCTATGTCAACAGCAGTGAGAAAGAGTGTTCATCGGTACTATGTAGAACCAATTCTGGCCTATGGAAACACATCATAGGCAGAAGACAAACAAATGAAAAGACAGTTAGAGGCCACAAAGATGGGATTTCTCAGAAGAATGTTTAAATTTCCTTGGACAGTTAAAAAGACCAATGAAGAAATTCTCAAAGAAGCCAACACAAAAATACAGCGCATAAAAAACATCAGAAAGAAACAATCACAATGTTTTCGGCACATCATGAGAAGAGGAAAGTTGGAATACTTCGTTACAACTGGCAACATAAACTGAAAGAGAGATCGCGGGCAACAAAGAGAGAAAGTACTGGATAGCTTAGTTTCATGGCATGGAAAATAATCAACAACAGAACTGATATGATGCACAGTAGATAGAAGATTGTGGAAGGACATGATCACCTACGCCAACCGGTATGGCTCATGATGATGATGATGATTAAAAAAAGAAAGTCTGTAGTAGACAAGTCTATATATTAATGGTACATTATACTTGTAGACAATTCTATATGTAGATGATACTGTAGATAAGTCTAGAATGTACTTTCAGGACAACTAATAAAGTAAAGCCCCTAGCAGACTCGCCTCTATACTTAGACGATACAATATAATGTCAACTAAAGAAACGAAGTCAGAACTTTCAATATACAAGAGTTGTGTTTACCTGAGGAAAGTCGCTACTAGAACAGAGATGGTCTCTTCCTGTCCTTTTAAACCTCACATTAAAATATTGGAGCCAACGATGACGATAATGTTAATGTTTCAACTCATCGTCTACATTCTGTAGAGATAACATGATGATGATACTCTAGCTCTATGATAATGTTTCAAAGGTTGTGTGATCATGAGTTGTTCGCTAATTATTTTTCTTTAAATTGCTGTAGTGTGTACGTGGCAAATGCGTTACTCATGTTCCAACAATTAAATATGTTACATACATGATGATGAGGGTGTCCGGTTAGCGCAATCGATAGGCGGTTGGCTTACCACGGCAACAGCCGGGGTTCGTAATCCTGGCGAGGACACCTGGGTTTTACTAATTCCCTAAAAATTAGTAGGAGCCGCAATAGCTCAGTGGTTAGTGAACTGGACTACTACGGACAAGGGGTAGGGTTCGATCCCAACCGACGGCTCCGGGTTCACCCAGCCTTAAAATGGGTACCGGATTTTTTCTGGGAAAGTAAAATCAGCACGGGCGTAATACCGACCACATTACCCCAAAAATCATGTGCTGAAGGTCTGTAAAATATAGGGTCACTAACACCATATTTCCCTATACGCCACTTGGCGTGACGGGGGGTACTTTACTTTACTTTTACATGATGATGATGTTGGTTTTTCAGATATTTTCTTTATGTTCATAACATGATAATAATTGTCTAACAAATACGTGGCTCATGTTCTAGAAATTGCTGTACGATATTATTTTTATTTTTCTAAAGTTTTCCACGTTCATAGAAAGATAATATTTCAAGTGTTTGAAGTAAACATTTTCTACAGTGCACATGATGATGATATGACTAGGTTGTTTGTAAAATATTGTAGAACTCAAATGTAGACCAAGTTTCAACGCTTGAGATAATATTGAAGATTTTATGTTTTGAAGAAAGACAATCTCTAACTTGTTCAGTGTGGTAGATGTAAGGAAACAACAATCTTGAAGTACAACGTCAACAAGTGTAAGTAGTTTCTAACTTCTCAGATTTATCGTCAGTGAACGCACGAAGATAATGGCAAACAGCAACATTGACCTCTTTCCCATAGTAATATTGTCCTTGGCCTAAGAAATACACAACAGTCAGAGGCAGATATCGCGTATGGCGTGGTTACCGGTAATTATATTATTTCTTCAATTCTGGATTTGTGGAAGGGCGCCCTACGCCACGCCGATACTTCCGGATTTCCGCCTTTTCAATTTCTAGAATTTTCTTGAACTCAATTTCTGACTTGCATATACTCTATTATTCTCTGGAACGTTCTATATTCTAGAAATTAGAGCACTTGACAACATAAAATCATCCATTGTTGAGCAGAATCCCTTTGTACTTTCATCTTCTTTACAATTTAGATAATTCAGCGAAGAGCAAAACTGCCCTGTTGATGACAACAAGTAGGTCCCACAAAGAAACCAGTCTTTCATATATGCTTCTGTTTTAATTCTATATTTCATTCCGCCACACAACCTCAGACAGAGCTCATCTAGTCGCGTTGACAAGCACAGCGAGGTTCCATGCTTGTGTTTAGTACAAGATGGCCTTCTACATGACATTTTACATCAGTTTGACAGCGGTTCTCATTCCTGGCGGTAAGTGTAACTTGTCTCTATCGGCAACTCGTTCGCTTTGTATATTAAGTTTATAAAAATGTTAGGAATATTTTACAGTGTGTTATTTTAAATCATAAAATGGGTGTTCGTTTTAAATATTGCATTTAATTATTAATTTCGAAACTATTTATTTCTGATTATGTCACTGTTAGTCTAGCCACTAATTTTGTGTCTGCTAAATAGGGCGTAAATATTTGCAGTTTTGATTCTTCGCTAGTTAATTTTGCAGCTAAAATTATAGTTAGCTTCTAATTCATTAATTGTGTTATCGCGTAATTTAGCAATTAATTATTTTTAGCTCGTTAATTATTTAAAACCCCATTTTTATTATTTATTTTTTTAGATAATTTTTAATTGCGAGTTGTTGATACAGATGTCTACTGATATAGTTAGTTACATAACTACTAAATATTGCAACTTAGCAATTAGGAGATTTATTTACTCAATTATTGGCTACAATGTTGATGTTTCTGTAATAAAAGAGAACATATAATTAGCTGGTTAGAGAGTAAGAAAACAGGTTAGATTTGATTTTGTTTGTTAGAGAGCTACCAACGTACCGAAAAGTTAGTTACTGGAAATGTTCATAATTTGTGACAAAGCTACCTATTTAGGTAAAACTGAATTCAGTGAGCTGGTCTAACATTTCCATAGATAGCATCATATCGCGTTAGATAATCCTTTAATTATTTACTTATTCTGAACCTTGTCCAAGTTTTTCTCCCACCCACTACTACTCGGATAACTAACTCTCACTTGTGCCTCCTGCCCCTCAGTTCCTCATATTAATTAGACACGTCTACTCTCACTTCCAGTTTGTGTTGTCTACTCAGTACACTAAATTTATTTTAAAAGCCAATTTCATAGCCCCTCTCTGCGTGTTCCTTCCGTCCATCTGTTCTCATTCTTCATTAGTCACGTCCATTCAGTCTCTCCGACTGTGCCTACTTCTCATCAATTCATTCCTCAACTTCAATAGACATACCCATTTACTCTCTCCGATTCTGGCTACTCCCCACCAATTCTTCAAATTCACTAGACACGCCCATTTACTTTCTCCGAGTGTGCCTACTTCTCATCAATTCTTCAACTTCACTAGACACGCCCATTTACTCTCTCCGATTCTGGCTACTCCCCACCAATTCTTCATCTTCAATAGACATACCCATTTACTTTCTCCGAGTCTGGCTATTTCCCATCAATTATTCATCTTCAATAGACACGTCCATTTACTCTCTCCGAGTGTGCCTACTTCTCATCAATTCTTCAACTTCATTAGACACGCCCATTTACTCTCTCCGAGTGTGACAACTCCCCATCAATTCTTCAACTTCACTAGACACGCCCATTTACTCTGTCCGAATGTGGCTACTCCCCATCAACTCTTCATTTTCACTAGACATGCCCATCTACTCTCTCCGAGTCTGGCTACTCCCCATCAATTATTCATTTTCAATAGACACGCCCATTTACTCTGTCCGAGTGTGCCTTTTCCCCAATCAATTTTTCATCTTTATTAGAGACGCCCATTCATTCTCTCGGAGTGTGGTTACACTCCATCAATTCTTCATCTTTATTGGAGACCAACATTTATTCTCTCCGAGTGTGCCTTTTCCCCATCAATCCTTCATCTTTATTAGAGACGCCCATTTATTCTCTCCGAGTGTTCCTTCTCTCCATCAATTCTTCATCGTTATTAGAGACCCCCATTTATTCTCTCCGAGTGTGGCAACACTCCATCAATTCTTAATCTTTATTAGAGACGCCCTTTTATTCTCTCCGAGTGTGCCTTCTCTTCATCATTTCTTCATCTTATTAGAGACGTCCATTTATTCTCTCCGAGTGTGTCTTCTCTCCATCATTTCTTCATCTTTATTAGAGACGCCCTTTTATTCTCTCCGAGTGTGTCTTCTCTCCATCATTTCTTCATCTTATTAGAGACGTCCATTTATTCTCTCCGAGTGTGTCTTCTCTCCATCATTTCTTCATCTTATTAGAGACGTCCATTTATTCTCTCCGAGTGTGTCTTCTCTCCATCATTTCTTCATCTTATTAGAGACGCCCATCTATTCTCTCCGAGTGTGCCTTTTCCCCATCAATTCTTCATCTTTATTAGAGACGCCCATTTATTCTCTCCGAGTGTCCTTTTTCCCCATCAATTCTTCATCTTTATTAGAGACGCCCATTTATTCTCTCCGAGTGTGCTTTTTCCCCATCAAATCTTCATCTTTATTAGAGACGCCCATTTATTCTCTCCGAGTGTGCTTTCTCTCCAATTCTTCATCTTTATTAGAGACGCCCATTTATTCTCTCCGAGTGTGTCTTATCTCCATCAATTCTTCATCTTTATTAGAGACGCCCATTTATTCTCTTCGAGTGTGCCTTTTCCCCATCAATTCTTCATCTTTATTAGAGACGCCCATTTATTCTCTCCGAGTGTGCCTTCTGTCCATCAATTCTTCATCTTTATTAGAGACGCCCATTTATTCTCTCCGAGTGTGCCTTCTGTCCATCAATTCTTCATCTTTATTAGAGACGCCCATTTATTCTCTCCGAGTGTGTCTTATCTCCATCAATTCTTCATCTTCACTAGACACGCCCATTTACCCTCTCCGAGTAACTCTACTCTCCATCAGTTCTCAGTATTTAATAGACTTTTTACTTATTAGACACGTTGTATGAATTACGTTAAACCCCCCCCCTCCCTCCCCACTTGTTCCCTTTCCTCCGCGACTGTTCATGTAGACTAGTGTCCTTGTCTGTATACCCCATGTCTTACTCCTCTCTGAGGTCATCTAAAAGTTATGAAACGAGTCCCATTATGTCCAAGTTGTGACCGTAAACAACTCTTTAAAACCCTACATTCCAACTCCAGCAATCTACTCTTCATTTCCATCAACAGCCCAACTTTCCCCTTATGATGACGAATTCTCTCGTTTCCCAACTTCTAGTCTCGACGAAACTTTTCATCCACGGACTTCCTTTTCATTGGATACATATTTGTACACAAACTCCGACGCTGGCGCCCACGTAGATTACATCGCTCAAACCTCAATCACGGGGATATCTCGAACACTTTTTATTCTCCACCTACGAGATGACATTGTCATGGATCTCACGAACTAAAGTGACGATGTTGTGGTTTGGTGCAAAGATCTCTCAATCTGAAAGATTATTGACAATTCCCTAACCCAACATTATACAGATCTTATCCTATTGACAAGATTGCCACCAAGAAACCATTTATCATGGTTCACGGTGTTGGAACAGATTGACAGCCACCTCTCCTATAGAACTTCCAATATTATTCTTGTAGTCTCTGACTTAGACAGGATCTCCTGCGTTATTCTATCAAAGATCGAAACACCTGACCCCAGTGGTAGATTAGAGTCTCAGCGTGCTCCTGTTATAAGAATAAGTATCGTGCACTACTTTGACAGCATCATTCAGCCAATCGTCAGTCAAGGGCCTTCACTCATATGCTAACAACACTAATCACACCATAAACATAATCTCTCATTTCTCTCCCCTACATGGTAAGACATACTGTCTCTGTGTCATTGATGTCTATTCACTATTAACTTATGTACGTCACAAGGGCGGCACTTCAGTTCTTCAGAAGAGTCACCCCTCGGTCCCATTTATCAGATGAAATCAGCGCCATCTTTATCTTGAATTCAACGATTAATTCTATGACCACACTGGTGGCATGGCCAAGAACACTAAAATGTGCCCTAATTATGCGTGTCTATTCATGAGGTACCAGTAACATCAAGTCATTATCTCCCTACCAACGGCACCTTCATCTGATAAACTAGTGGTATATTGATGGTGGTTCCGGAGTTTCGTATCTTTCGGAACAAGATTTAGTAAATTTTTTAAAATGTTGTTTGTGGTTTCACTCACCATCTCGTACTCTTTCTCCGCCTCATTAGTTACCGTCTTGTCTCTCTTCACCCGTCTCGTCTCCACCCCTGTGTTATTTTACAAACCAATTGATGCCAATTCTTATTTTTTCTAATCATTTTCCTACTCAAATCCTGTCATAACATTATCCTGTTTTCACAGGACATACAGAGTTGCATCTCTGCGACCAGGGCGATGGCGTCCCCTCTGTATTCCATCACATGTTTATTTATTTTTCTCGAAGCAACTATCACGTATCGAACCTTCAATCCCCTCTCCAACGAGTCATCTTTATCTTCTGCACTTGTGCACTTACCACTGGAGATTATTTGCACCCATGGCCTCAGTCCGCACTCTGTGAAAACCAACCTCATAGCCTATTTTGGCAATCTCTTCCTGAGAGGGATAAACGCATTTCCCTATCTCTATCTATTGTCCTTTCGAGCCGAAGACGGCACATAGGGCAGAACCACAATCTCAAAAATAGAAACCTTGCGTGCCAAAATGGCACATATTGCAGAGATCACTGCTTCTAAAATCTATGGTCTGTTTCCATAACAATGCTTTTTACAATGACAGCTTGTCAAGCCATCGATCAACCTCCTTAGTCGCCTCATATGACATGCCTGGAAGGTCACAGTGTCACTATTCTTTACATCCCACATAATGGGGCCCCGGTAACACACGGGCTAGTCTACATTACATCTATTTATATTACAATTCAAGGGAACAATGAATTATTTAAAAAAAAAAAAAAAAAGAAAAGTAAAAACATTAAATAGATAAATTTAATAGATAGTGCATTTCCCTAGTTACTATCAAATTGGTATTTAATTTTTCTCCATCCTGTTTTCCTATCCCCTATTTATTCATAATTTAATTTCTCTTATTTCTTCCAATTTACAGCTTTGGAATCTTTCATATCTTGATAAGGATCATTCTGTTCGTATTATTTCCCCTACCCCTATCAGTAGTGATTTCCGTCTCAATTCTATATTATCTCCTAAGCAGATCCTGTAACATCTTGGACCACTATCAGTAGTGGTTTCTATCTCCATTCTTTATTCTCTTCTGAACAGATACATATAACATCTTGGACCATTATCAGTAGTGGTTTCTATCTCCATTCTTTATTCTCTTCTGAACAGATGCATATAACATCTTGGACCACGATCAGTAGTGGTTTCTATCTCCATTCTTTATTATCTCCTAAACAGATCCTGTAACATCTTGGAGCCATATCAGTAGTGATTTCGATTATAATTCGTTATTCTCTCATAAATAGATACTATACAATACTGAAGCCCAATCAGTAGTGGTTTTGTTTCCATTCTTTATTTTCTCTTAATTAGATTGTATAGCATCTTCAAGCCCTATCAGTAGTGGTTTCCATCTCTATTCTTTACTCTCTCCTAAACATATCCTATAACATTATGAAGCCATATCGGTAGTGGTTTCCATCTCTATTCTTTACTCTCTCCTAAACATATCCTATAACATTATGAAGCCCTATTAGTAGTAGTTTCCATCTCCATTCTTTACTCTCTCCTAAACATATCCTATAACATTATGAAGCCCTATTAGTAGTAGTTTCCATCTCCATTCTTTACTCCCTCCTAAACATATCCTATAACATTATGAAGCCATATCGGTAGTGGTTCCCTTATCCAATTTTTGTTCTGTCCTAAACAGATCCTACAACATCTTGGAGCCCTATCGTTAGTGGTTCCCTTATCCAATTTTTGTTCTGTCCTAAACAGATCCTACAACATCTTGGAGCCCTATCTCTCTGTTCCTATTTGATAGCCGTTGTCTAATTAAAGTAAAGGCTCCCTCCAAGCCTTGTTAGACGTATGGAGAATGCGGTGTTAGTCACCATATTTTCTATGGCCGCGGCACATTTTTGGGTGATGTGGTTAGTATCATGCCTGACCACCTTTATTTCCCAGAAAAATCTCTGGAATCAAACTCTTAGAGGCTGGGTGAATCCCGACGCCTATCACGTCCTATTTATACAGTCACGTTATTAGCAGTGGCCTTCTGTCTGACAACATTCAACATGCAGAACATTGCTTTTGACCCCTTGGAGATTGCACCAAAAAGAAGCTGCTAAGCAAATGTATGTAAACTCATGTAATCTTGTAGTCAGGAACAGGCAACTATTTGCAGTGCTGAGGTAAAGGTGGTAGCAATGAGCAAGTATTGAGTTGTAACGTGCATTTATAAAAGGTATAGTGACATGTTTATGAAAAGGAACACAACAATTTAATGTCTTTACGCAGGAAACATTATCATTTAGGTCTTACATTATTTTTTAATTTTAATTATTTAATTCTTATCAATTACCATTTAAGTAAAACATTTATAATTATAATGAAGTACATTTCCTTTTGTTTTATTATTTCATGTCTTTTTCCAATTTTTACTTCGCCTTTATCTACTAGTGCCGCTCATCGCAGATGTAGACTTTATCGCTATTCCGCTGTCTGTTTATGTTGTTCTTTATTTCTGAAGAAAGCCACATGGTCGAAACGTCTCTGTGTTATTGTTTTTCTATTGTATAAAGTTGTTAACATACCTTGTTGGAGTGTACATTCCACCGCACCACCGGCTCCTAAACAAGTTAGCGTCTTGTAAGTTTTGCAGTACTATCATAGCGATAAAGTCATATGGCCGAAACGTCGAATTATGTTGTGGTGTTCTTACTTAGTAAAGCTGTTACGTCACAATTATGTTTCTACTTTTACCAGGACATAACGCTAGTGTTGTCGTTGACTATTTACAAATTAGAAATATAACTTCTTAGGTTGTTAATTAACATATTGATTAAAACATTGTTAATTAACTCTTTACTTAATTACTGGAGTTAGCTAATATTATCTACGATGACAATTTGTAATACAGTTATATATTTTACACATTTCTTTTTTATTATTCAGCTGCGTAGTTTAGTAGTAAACTGTTCCAGCTAGCAAGTTACCAAGCCTGTTACTGAGAGCTAATGTTGTTAAAATAAACTATCTAAATCCCATATTTTGTTCACCAACTGCCTCTCTAGTCAGTTACTAAACTATTTTATTATTTAGTCCATATTTCATCTACAGACGTAGTAATATGTCTAACTATTCAATCAGTTTGAACATTACTTCCTAACTTAACTCATTGAAAATGTGCACTATCCATACTATTATCTTTTTAGTTTAAATTTCATTTTGTTTAATATAGTTTTGTTTGCTTCGGTGTATTGTATGTACTTGCTTTCAATATAACTGTCATAAACTGCTTTGCTTCTACACATTTATGATGTATCAACTTTGAGCAGGTTTAATGTTGTCAACTTCGGACCCATCAACAAGAAAAAAAAATACAACGATCGACAAAACCAGACACAAGTTTGATGTTCTAGAAAATTGTTATATAGCCACATATATATTTTCATTTATGCAATTTCTCGCATTTAGTCTGTAGTTTCAACTAATGTATCATTATATTTTAAAAGAAAAGGCTTGTCTGGTCTATACAACAAACACACACACACATACAGATTTAAAACCGTCATTATTCAGTTCGGTAGGAAGATCTACTCACAAATGGTGAGACAGACAGCAGAAACATATCAGCGGACGGTGGGTGGGAGAGTAGAAAAGTGTCAACATTTGGAAATAGGAACGGTAAAATGAGATCAGAAATAGTGAATTAGGTGGTAGAAACTGGCACACAAACAATAAGACTGACTGTAGAGATTGGCTCACAAACAACGATTTGGACGGTAGAGATTGGCCCCAAAACAACGAGTTAGGCGGTAGAGATTGGCTCACAAACAACGAGACTAAATGTATAGATTGACCCACAAACAACGAGACTGACTGTAGAGATGTGCTCACAAACAACGAGTTGGACGGTAGATATCAGCTCACAAACAACGAGTTGGACTGTAGAGATTGGCTCACAAACAACGAGTTAGGCGGTAGATATTGGCTCACAAACAGCCAGTTGGACGGTAGAGATTGGCTCACAAACAACGATACTAAATGTATAGATTGGCCCACAAACAACGAGACTGACTGTAGAGATGTGCTCACAAACAACGAGACTAAATGTATAGATTGGCCCACAAACAACGAGACTGACTGTAGAGATTGGCTCACAAACAACGAGACTAAATGTATAGATTGGCTCACAAACAACGAGTTGGACGGTAGAGATTGGCTCACAAACAACGAGTTCGACGGTAGAGATTGGCTCACAAACAACGAGTAGGACGGTAGAGATCAGCTCACAAAGAACGAGTTGGACTGTAGAGATTGGCTCACAAACAACGAGTTGGACTGTAGAGATTGGCTCACAAACAACGAGTTGGGCGGTAGAGATCAGCTCACACCTGAAGGGTAGGTCTATGTAGTTGACATTGTGAGCTGAAGGGTAGGTCTATGTAGTTGACGTTGTGAGCTGAAGGGTAGGTCTATGTAGTTGACGTTGTGAGCTGAAGGGTAGGTCTATGTAGTTGACGTTGTGAGCTGAAGGGTAGGTCTATGTAACTGACATTGTGAGCTTAAGGGTAGGTCTATGTAGTTGACGTTGTGAGCTAAAGGGTAGGTCTATGTAGTTGACGTTGTGAGCTAAAGGGTAGGTCTATGTAGTTGACGTTGTGAGCTGAAGGGTAGGTCTATGTAGTTGACATTGTGAGCTGAAGGGTAGGTCTATGTAGTTGACATTGTGAGCTGAAGGGTAGGTCTATGTAGTTGACATTGTGAGCTGAAGGGTAGGTCTATGTAGTTGACATTGTGAGCTGAAGGGTAGGTCTATGTAGTTGACATTGTGAGCTTAAGGGTGGGTCTATGTAGTTGACATTGTGAGCTGAAGGGTAGGTCTATGTAGTTGACATTGTGAGCTGAAGGGTAGGTCTATGTAACTGACATTGTGAGCTAAAGGGTAGGTCTGTGTAGTTGACATTGTGAGCTGAAGGGTAGGTCTATGTAGTTGACATTGTGAGCTAAAGGGTAGGTCTATGTAGGTGACATTGTGAGCTGAAGGGTAGGTCTATGTAGTTGACATTGTGAGCTGAAGGGTAGGTCTATGTAGTTGACATTGTGAGCTGAAGGGTAGGTCTATGTAGTTGACATTGTGAGCTGAAGGGTAGGTCTATGTAGTTGACATTGTGAGCTGAAGGGTAGGTCTATGTAGTTGACATTGTGAGCTGAAGGGTAGGTTTATGTAGTTGACATTGTGAGCTGAACGGTAGATATGGTCACTTATTAATTGTAGATTATGTCCAGATAATTTTCGGTAGATGGCTGATGTGTCCACAAACTGTGTATAAGTCAGTAGAAATATGTCCACAAACGAATGAAAATATAGCAGGGATATGTCTACAAACTGGGGATAAGATAGCAGAAATAGGCCGCTTTAATGTTATGTTTTCAACAATACTTTGTATTATAGACGCATTAGTGTCAGGCACAACTGTATCCAATGGCACATTACTGCAATGTGTTCAACATTATTATAGTGGCATTAATGACAGGTCCCAGAATACATTAAAGATCTTTACAAATAATGAACGAACATGCAATCTTAATCCCAACGCTGTGCTACCAACGCCAATCCTGGACCCTAGATGCAAGAACAATTTAAAAAAATAACCTCTACCGAGATGAAATATGTTAGACGAATGACAGGAATCAGTCTGAGAAATAAGATCAGAAATTAACTGAGAAAAAAAAGCTAGGAACAGCCCGCACTATAGAATATATAAAGAACAACATATAAAATGGTACGTAACACGGCAGAAAGATCAAAGCACAACACATTGTGCCCTAAATAAACGTCGTGAGAATACCAGACCCAAGGGTAGATCACGAAAAAGATGTATCGTACATAACAGCAGGTGAGGCGAACAGCAGAGCAAATGACCGCAAATTATGTCTTCCCTCGACGCTGAAAGGCAAATGAGGATGGACAGAAGAAGGAGAAGAGGAAGACAAACGAACGAACGAACATATGTAAATAGTCAGGATAATCGAGAAAGACCCGAAATACTTCAAGAAGTGGATGACGCCTTACACAATATGAAAGCTAGAAAAGCCCTGCACAAGGAAATATAAGTAAAGAAAAAGATTGATTGTAGACATGGGTAATTTTGGAAAAAGAAATAATAATAACAATATTGAAGGGTATACAGCAGAGGAGAATGTTATATGACCAACTAAAATCAAAATGTATATCTCTACCAAAATAATCTTGTGCAAGTACAGCGAGTCATAGACGTGAATCCAGATCTACACTTATGTGTCATAGATTGTACCATAGCATTTGACAAAGTAAAGCACCAAGAAATAATAACAAAATTAGAAGGCAGGCATACATGTTGACAGCAAATATCTAAGAGTAATAAAGAACATGAACTGGCAACGAACATAGCTGTGAGAAATGGAAATCAAGTGGGGATGTTTCGACAAATACAAGAAGGTGTTAGGCTAAATTCTGTACTGTCACTAGATTTATTTAATATGTTTAGCCAGATTAGGGAGCCACGATAGCTTAGTGGTTACTGAACTGGACTACAAAGGGCAAGAAACCGTGCTCGATCCTGATCGTCGGCTTCCAGCTTTACCCAGCCTTAAATGGGTACCGGATTTTTTTCTGGGAAAGTAAAGCGAAACGATCCTGATACCGACCAGTCCCCCATCATGCGCCGAAAGATCTGGAAAAAATTATGATCACTAACACCATATTCCTTAAATGCCACTTTGGCGTGAGGGGCGCTTTCTAGTGAGATTATTTTAAGATCAATAAGGGACATGCCTGGAAAAAATGTGGAGGTCACAATATAAATAAACTCAGTTTTGCTGATGATACAGTCTTATGATGCACTCGCTATGACTGAAAATACGTTACAAGAATTATTAGATAATATAGTGAAGGAAAGCAACAATAAAATAATCATCCTCAATAGTAGAATGACAAATATTGGTAGTAGCAAAGAAAAATAGATCACCTCAATGCACAATAAAGACATCGTAAACAAAATTAAAACAGGTAAATTAATGTAAATGCCTGGAACAATTTTAACCGCAGATGGTAGACGTGAGGTGAGATGTAGAATAGAAAGGTAAAATCACCTTTAAAGAAAATGAGGGATGAACTGTGCAATCCATTTGTGACTGTAGAAAAAAGAAAAAGAGGCCTTAAATGTAATGCAGAACCAGTTTGAACATCTGGATGTGAATCATGGACAGAATGACGACAAACAAGAAAATCACTGGAGGCTTTAGAAATGTGGTTTTACGGAAGAATGTTGGGAATGCTATGGGCAGCTAGGAAAAGTAATGGACACGTTCTGAAAGAGGACACAATAACAAGAGAGCTATGTTTCCAATTCCCGCCAACTGCAGGAGAATTGCAAGGTACAAATACAACCCTTATTTGTAGCCTTCGTTGATCTCACACAGGCTTTTGACACATTGAGCAGAAAAGGTCTATACATGAGTCTCACAAGTGTTGGTTGGCCTAGTACAATACTCAAGATGATCAAGTCGTCTCACAAGTGTTGGTTGGCCTAGTACAATACTCAAGATGATCAAGTCGTTTCACAAGTGTCTGCCACCATCCAGTTTTCCGGTAGATCTTCCCAGCCCTTTTGAGATGAACTGTGGAGTCAAACAAGCACGTGCCAATGACACTATTTTATTCGAAATATGTTTCTCTGCAATTCTACAATTTTGATTGCTTTTCAAACACCATCTCTGGAGACATCTATATCCATACAAGATCTGACGGCTCCTTTCTGAATCTAGCATGTCTGGGGTCAAAATGTAAAACAAATGAAACCCTAATCAAAGAGCTTCTAATTGTTGATGATATAGCACTGGTAGCTCACGAGGAATCCGTCCTGCAGTCAATGATTGACAATCTAACTAGATCATGTGATTTATTCTCCCTGTCACTATGTATAGAGAAGATTGTGGTGCTTCACCAAGGTGTAGCCAGTCCCGCAGCTATATCATTAAAGAACATATCTCTTGAACCTATGAGAAAGTTCACATATCTCCGTTCTATGGTCACAGCAAGTCTCCCTTACATACGAAATTAAACACCAAATCCGAAAGGCAACTTCCACATTTGCTAAGCTTAAAGATAAACCATTAGCCAACACCATTTTAACACCTCAGAAATATGATTCAACTTTACCAAAGTTGATTTTTACACTTCTTTACGTGTCAGAAACATGGACTACCTACGCACGGCAGGAGGAAAGGTTAAAAAACTATCATGTGAGTTGCCTTCGAAAGATTATGGACATCAAATGGCAGGATATAGTAACGAAAACTAATGACTGCAACGAGCCAAGCTCACATACTTCGTGACAACACGTAGGAGCCGTAGACTAATGTGGCTTGGTCTTGTAAGAAGAATGGCAAAAGTTCGTATTTCCGAACACATTTTGTATGGAAAACTTAAGGAAAGGGCAGACCGGCGCTGAGATATAAGGATATTTGCAGGGCTTCCTTGACTGAATTCACTATCAGCGAAGGAAAAGGGGAACATCTGGCTGCAGATCGTAGCACATGGAAAACAAAAATAAGACTTGACACTTTAACTTTCGAGGCAGTGCTGATATCAAATTCAGAAAACAAATGTCGCAGAAGAAAGGAGACGAGGCCAGGCACCACGAATACTTCTTGATAGCTCTTGATTAACTCATCATCATTATGTGTCGTAGCAATTGGCGTAGACGATCATGTCCTTCCACAATCGTCTATCTACCATGCATCGTATCAGCTCTGTTGTTGACTGTGTTCCATGCCATGACACCAAGCTATCCAGTATTTGCTCTCGATGTCGCCCACGATCTCTCTCTCCCCCTGAATTTTGCCAATTGTAACCAAGTATTCCAACATTCCTCTTCTCATGATGTATCCGTAACATGTTAATTTTGTTTTTTTCTAATGTTTCTTAGGAGCACCATTTTTGTGTTGGCTTCTTTGAGAATTTCCTCCTTGATCTTTTTGCTGACCATGAGAATTTCAACATTCTTCTGAGAAATCCCATTTCTGTGGTCTCTGGTCGTCTTTTCTTTTGTTTGTTTACTATCCATGACTCGATTCCATAGGTCAGAGCAGGCTATATATAGCACCGATGAACGGTTTTTCTCACTTCAATTTGTTGCATACCACGTTTTTCATTTTCTGAAATGCTGTTTTGGCCAAAGCTATTCTGATTATTATTTCTGTGGGGCATCTTCCATCTGAAGTTATTACTGAGCCCAAGTATTTGACGCGTTGCACATGTTCCAGATTTGTCCTGTTTAATGGTATGCTACATAATGATAATACCTAATTAACTAGGAAATGTAATGAACAATTATATGTATAAAGTAGACGCTTAACGGATAAAGCTGTTTGAGATGTTTCATTCAGCAAACAACGAAGATAAGGACACTGAACATGAGAGATTGTTCTATAACGTTCAATATGAAATAATAACTTCTGATGAGTTTTGGATCCGTAGTCACCAAAACGACGTAGATTACTATAACAGTACAGTTAAACATTACCGCTTTCAGAAATCTGACCACACAGGTAACGTCTCTCATTGTCTTTTAGAGCTTACATTTACAAAA
This sequence comes from Megaustenia siamemsis, assembly GCA_032433765.1. Lineage (NCBI taxonomy): Eukaryota > Metazoa > Mollusca > Gastropoda > Stylommatophora > Ariophantidae > Megaustenia > Megaustenia siamemsis. The sequence goes on from JAVIAB010000159.1 coordinate 56,255,627, forward strand.
CACATTTTATCTTTGCAGTTTTGTCCAAAAAAGAATTTCCTAATTTCCCGTTAGATGGATGCTCTACAGATGACATTGACATGTTGTGTTTGTATTTTAATAAAAGAAATGATTACGGACAGTCTATGTGTGGTAACTTTATTAATCATCTGGTAAATCACAACAAGACACGCCTCGAGTTCTGTTCGCTGAAGTCTACGACTGGTACTCCGTTAACAATCCCAACGTTAACGTCAGCTCCTGGTATCTTGACTCATCTTTTAACCACAAACCCTACGGATTCTATGACGAGCAAGCCATGTTCCAGGATTATGGTAACATCAATGAAACCGTTGAACTAAAAGTCCAGTTTGTTCAACATTTATTTTCTGAGATGGGAGGAGTCAGGGAAAACGTCACCCGTCTTGCTGTTATTTTTCTTGACGGTAAAGGTATGTCATATGGTGAAACGAGAGATGTACCACATATTTTACAGCAACAAGACACGGACATAAAGGTATTTGTTGTTGTGTTGGATGTAAAGTACGACAAGGAAATTGTTCATCTTAGGGACACACTTCTTGTGGACTACTACGTGTCAATTCCTAGAAAACATTTATTATCTCTAGCAATGTGTAACCAGTGTCTGGAAGGATGGTGGAAGCTTGAACATAACATTTCTGCTGAGTCGATCTCTTGTTACAAGATGCTGGAGTCTGATAATGGAAGCAACAGTGAAGAGACATATTCTACTTGCACTAATGTTGAACATTCCAATGTGGTCACAATTGAAAGTAAACACGAGTTATTATTTGTACAGACCAGGATACATTCATATTTCAGTGATTTTAGAAAACATGGAGAACTTTCAAATTTGTCGACTCTATTTTTTATTGGTCTCTACAGAGATAAAAGTAGCATTGCCAGGAGATTTCGTTGGGAATTGTTTGAACGAAATGTAAGTCGGCCCCTATTGGTTAATAATTGGCTGCCTGGTAAACCTTCTGGTGGCTATAGTAACGGATGTGCTGTGTGGCGGTTTGACTGGAGAGAAGATATAAGTGTCTCTGACTTTTCCAGATACGAAAGTGGTTTTGTTGATGGATGGGCAGACGTTGATTGCTCGTTTGTTAGTTCATTCATTTTGTGTGAGGTCTCAATGCCTCGTAGAATTGAGGACAACTTCCAGATTGGTATAAAACCTGCCACGAATGAAAGTTTAACTCGAGCTTTAAATAGTGGAGGTTTTGTGAAATTTAGAAATAATATTGTGTCTGTCTCGTTCAGCTACGGTAGCAACGATTTTCGCACATTCCTTAAGCTAATAGATTACAAGGTATTTCCTCTGTTTGATTGTGGGGAAGAAGCACAGGAACCTCGATTAATTTCCTACTCGCTTGTTTGTGACGGTCTTGTTGAGTGCAGCAACTTCCAAGATGAAAATGCCTGTTGGGACAATCACAAAGTAACGTGGGTGACAATGAGAATTAGTTGCTCAGGAATACCTTGTTGTGACGGATCTTGTTTGTTAACGCGCTGGATTCATGATGGCGAGATTGATTGTCCAGTTTGTGATCTCATGAATGGCGAAGAGTTCAACGATGAAAGTGTGGTCATTCACAAGTATCTGAAGGGGAAAGAGACTTGTGCCTTTATTTGTAATGATGATAAATGTGTTCGCCTCTCGCAGCTTAATGACGGACACATTGACTGTACTGGATGGGAGGGACCTTTGGACGAGACGATAGGAAAATTGGAAACAGCTGACACTTGCAGGAACAAAAATGGTGATATCATATGGGCACCCAAGTGTGTCTACGTCAGAGACAGATACTGGGCTGTTCTAGGATGTAGAGACGCGTCCCATCTAGAGAACTGTATAAACTTTGAGTGCCCAGTAGGATATGTTAAATGTCCAAGCACATACTGTATACCTCAACATTATGTCCTTGACAAAACAAACGATTGTCCTACAGGAGAAGATGAGCAAATTGACCATATCACTCCCTGTATCGGAAACTTTGCTTGTTGGAAAAGTCAAATTTACTTACATCCTGACCTAGTCTGTGACGGACATCATGACTGTCCATATAAAGACGATGAAGTGGATTGTGGCATTCGTTGCCTAGAAGGTTTCCGATGTGTGTCAGGGACTGTAACTGTGTCCAGTAACTTCGGATCAATTGATTTCACCAAATCGAGTAAACTTTGGGACGAGACAACTTCAGTGACAACTGTTAAATATTTAGACATATCTGGCGTCAATCTATCTGGTCTTATTTACAGACACTTTTCACTACCGGGTGAGTTCATACTTGTTAAATTGTCAAATTGCAATGTAAATATTATAACGTTTTTTTTGATAACTGAAAAGGATTATAATCTTCAGCACCTAGACCTTAGCTACAACCAAGTACAGCAATTCGATGGAAGAATACGTGTTTTTTGGGGAATGGTTAATATCCGACATCTAAATTTGTCACGTAACAGAGAACTCTCATCTATAAAATATGTAGAATTTCCATTCTTAGAAACACTTGATCTCTCCTACACGGGTTTCTACCGTTTGGATGCATCCTTTCTTGAAGCATTTCCAAATCTGAAACATTTGAATGTAAGTTTTACACTTGTCCTTTTTTATCAAAAGAAAATATTTTCGTCTGGGCAGAGCTTACACACATTAGATCTACGTGGACTAACCGTGGACAATTTCTATGAAGATTTCTTTAATGGTCTCACTATCAGTCAACATCTGTACACGGACAGTTTTGAAATGTGCTGTCCACAGATCAGAGGAAACAACATCCCATACCACACGTGTCATGCTCCGAATGCCGCAATATCTTCTTGTTTTAATCTGATAGGACTCAGTGTTCAGAGAGCTCTTCTCTTGGTGGTAGCAGTTCTTGCAACTTCTGGTAACTTGCTAGTTATTGTCTATCGCATGATCTGGGCTAGGTTATCTCTGAGAGATAGTTATGGCCTGTTTATAACAAATTTGGGTATTTCGGATTTTATTATGGGAGTCAATTTGTTCATTATTGTTGGAGCAGACTACTACTATAGTGACGTTTATGTTCTGTATGACAAGACCTGGAGAGAAAGTATTTTATGCAAAACTACTGGATTTTTGGCTACTCTCTCTAGTGAAACATCACTGTTATTTATTTCCCTTATTTCTTTGAACAGGTTTTTGATAATGAAGTTTCCATTTGGTCAAATTAAGTTTTCAAAACTTGGTAAAATTGTAGCTTTGTTGTTGTCTTGGATCATTGGTTTTCTTCTTGCTCTGACGCCAGCCGCTCTCAAGTTTGAAATAAACTCCTCTAATTCAATGTGTATTGGCTTACCTTTGACAGCTAAACGTCTTAACGGCTGGGGCTACTCATTTGGCGTATTCATCGTGCTCAACTCTTGTCTGTGTATCGTCCTCGCTTACACTCAAATTGCCATTTTTCGCGCCATGTCAGAGAACAGAATTAGTCGGACAGCATCTAGACCGTCTCCTAGGTTGGCGGAAGATATACTAGTGGCCAAACAACTATCTCTGGTAGCTCTGTTCAGCTTCATCTGTTGGTTTCCTATAGGAATTATGGGCGTCTTGTCTCTTTTCGGTTATGAGATCAGTAACGATGTTTTCGCCTGGGTAACGGCTATTATTCTTCCCATAAATTCAGCAGCAAACCCATTTCTGTACACAATCCCTGTCCTTATAGACAAGTGGAACAAGTTCAACTCTAAAAGAATAAAAACTCAGTAAATGTCAGCAATGTGAATTGACATTAAGATTTCCACTAAATTGTCAACAAATTATAGTTCGTACCTTATTAGCAAAACAATTCTTTGCATTTTATACTCTTGAATACTTGAAAGCTAACAAATCGGACACTATGTTAGAATACAAAAAGAAAACATAGCGTGTTTAATGGCACCACTGTTTTTAATATTCGCTGTTAAAGATAATGAAATGTTTGTGATATATGTGATTTATGAGCATGTAAATTTACTTTTGTTTTTCTTCATAATATTCGTTGGCATATATTTCTTCATTTGCTCTCACTACTTCTGTTTATATATACTTTATTGATCTCCTCTCTCCCTCTTTATGGCTTTGCTCATTTTGTTGATATCCCTTTCTCACACTATGTAGTATTTCTGGTATTAGTTTACATTAGTTGCGTGCTATCTTTTATATTGTTTTATTATCCACATGTACTACATATGTAAGATAAGAGCATCCATTGCACCACGTGCTCAACACAGAGAAAGGTACCAGGCTAAAAAGAGGCAAATCATGGGTGGGCCGAGCAGAAGATGTCATCAAACAGGTCTGTGGGCTTACCAATATCAGCGTTGGTGAGGAGTGGATACCGGTGCCTAAGTCATTCAAGGGGACTTTCTCATGTATTGTCACACTCGACAGGAAAAGTAGGGAACAGAACCCGGTCGTGGTTAATGCTGAGGTCAACGGTCTCATCTGCGATAACACCGATGAGAAAGATGCAGTCATTTATACAGACGGATCTGTAAGACGACACGAAAGAAGTGCATGGGCATTTACAGCACGCTCGGCAGGCAGAATAGCCAAGGAAGACAGTGGTGCATACGCCATGACCACGAGTAGCATGACAATGGAGGTGATGGCAGTGACCAAGGCATTCAAATGGTTAGAGTCACAAGACTACATCCACACATGTATAATGGGTGATTCGATGAGCAGGATAAAAAAAGTGGAGGCGGGCTTTGTACGCATGCAATGGGTAGAGTCGTTGTAGAAGTCCAAAATACGTAAGGTCACCTTTGTCTATGTCCCTGGACATGCGGGAGTACCGGGAAATGAGAGAGCGGACAGGTTGGATAGCTGCGCTGTCGTTGAGGACGGGCAACCGATGGATCGGGCGGACATCATCAATGCACTCCGAGATGTGGGAAGAGCACGGGACTTCGACAAACACAGATCAACGTCACTTCTTCGGATGATGGAAATGGGAGTTAAGATGGGCACAGCCAGAAATGAGAAACTTGGTGGCCGTGTAAGAAGACTTATCAACCAACATAGAACTGGAGTCGTCAGTCGCTGGACACTGAGGGAATTGCTGAGGAGGGGATCTGAGCACCTATGGACATGTTCGGAGTGCAATGATGATGACCCGCAAATAACCCAATAACTCAATAACAATATAAGATAACCAACTCATCTGAGTTGAAGGAGATTAACGAGCTTTAATTACAAGCCATTAGACCATAATACATGGACAAATAGAAGACCTACAAAAGCACTTAAAAAGACTAGCAGTACAGACACTAACTCCAACATGACAATCAACATCAACAACAAACAAATGTCATGTACATCCGAAAAGAGAAAAACAACATCAAAATCAATTATATACGGCAGGCAACTAAAACAAGTGGAAGAATTTAAATATGTAGGTAGTATAGTGACAAGTATCCTTAAGTAAAACAACCTCACTGCCTTGTGGATGAGACTTTTTAGTCAAAGACTAGCGGAGCCAACCATAAACAAAACGACCGAAGGCAACAGACAACCACCGTCGTAATTTCTTCCGTACTATCATGAATCGTCATATTAATAGAATTCACGACATCGGCGTTAAGGGGGATTCCAATGGAATACTCTCGTTCGGTAGTGGACATCATGTGCTACAGGTGATACCTGATCGTTATCAAGCTACTGTAAGCAAGACAGAGATACAACAGACTCTGCGGATATGTATTTGGAATGTGAGAACACTCAGGCAGAAGGGAAAACTAGAAAACATCAAACATGAACTGAAAAAATGGGTTTACATTTATCGGGACTTTGCGAAATGGGTTACACTGGATCAGGAAAGATATATTCTGATGACAATAACATGATCTAATATGGAGGTACTGACCACCAAAGAGGAGTAGGTATCATCTTGGATGCAGAAAGAGCAAGTATAGTGAAAGGCTTTTGGCCAATATCTGACAGAGTCCTTTTAGTGAAATTGAATGGAAAGCCAATATATATAAATATTATACAAGTTTATGCACCATTAGCAGACAGTCTAGAGATAACATTTGATACATTTTACGACGATTTAGATAGGGCACTTCATGAATGCAAACCACATGAAAACACCATACTTCTAGGGGATCAACGTAAAAATAGGAAAGGCAAGAGTTGAAGAAGAAACTGGTTACTATGGCTTAGGTGAAAGGAAAGATGTGACAAACATATTGATTGGGCAAGAACACACAACATGATGATATGAAACATCTGCTTTAAGCAACATCCAAGACGTCTGTGGACATGGAAAAGCCCAGGAAGCAACGCACGTAATCAAATTGATTACATAATGATAAACAACACATTCAGAAACAGTATGGTGTGTGTGAAAATTAGATCGGGCAGACTGCAATAGTGATCATGTACCCGTTGTGGGAAAGCTTACAGTAATATTAAAAGCAGAAAAACAAGCCTCAATTAATATCAAGTTAAATGTAGATTTACTCAAATCAGACAAGAGGTTACATGACAAATAACATCGCAATTCAGAACCGGTACAATGCAATAGAGAAAATACAAGCATTGGTGAGCAGTGAAAAATGCTAAATGAGTCAATACAACACATGAAAAGAGTTCACACCACCAATGAGGACAAATTCAAGAAAGAAATGAATGACAAATGCTATTTTTTAACTAATGGATACAAGAAGAAGAAATAAAGATAGAAAAGAGGCGTATAAGGAATTAAATAAAGAGATTGTAATAAAATGAAATAAAGCAAAAGACACATGGCAAAAACAGAGATGCAAAGAGAATGAAACGAAACAAAAATTAGATGTCAAAGCTATATACAAACAAATTGAAGATATAACAGGAAGAAAACGGATTAGAAAAAAAAAAGACTGGTTGTTCGAGTTCAAAGGAAAGAGAACTGTAGATTGAACAAGAAAGCATAAGGGAACGATGTACAGAACCTATTAAATGTCTGTATAATGGTGAACGAAAAGAAGTAAATATTATGGATAATGGGGAAGGACCAGAAATGCTCAAAGAAGAAGTGGAAGACGCATTCGCAATACAAAAGCAGGAAAAGCTCCTGGACCAGATAATATAACTAAAGAAGAAATTTAAGCCATGGGTATTTTGGAATAGAAATAATAACAATATTGAATTATATCTACAACAACGGATATATACCAGACGACCTGCTCAAATCAATATCCGTAGACCTAACAAAAAAATCAGGTGAGATTGGTTTCAATGATCATGGCACAAAAAGCATGTGACTAAGATATCAACAATCATGCGAAGAGTGTGAAACAAAATCAGTCCAGAAATTAGTGATGAACAGTGTGGTTTTACTGGAGGTAAGGAACTAGCAATGCCATATACATCATAAGAACCATACAGGTGAAAACAGATTTACACCTATGTTACACATATTATACCATACATTTGGCAAAGTAAAGCACCAATAAATAATCAACATTTTAGAAACCATAAACGTAGACTGCAAAGATCTATGTACTGGTAACAAACAGCAACAATCAAATGGGGATGTTTCAAGAAAATAAACAGGGTGTTAGACAAGGTTGTGTTCTGTTACCAGATTTATTTATTTTGTATCATCATCATCATGTGTCATTCCGGTTCGCGTAAGCGATTATGTCCTTCCATAATCTTCTATTTACAGTACATTATATCAGTTCTGTTGTTAACTGTTTTCCATGCCATGACACCAAGCTATCCTGTTTTTTCTTTCTTTGTCGTCCGCGATTTCATTTTCCCTTTATTTTGCCAGTTGTAACCAAGTATTCCAACTTTCCTCTTCTCATGATGTGCCCAACAAATGTTGATTCTTTTTTTTCTGATGTTTTTTTGGAGTTCCCTTTTTGTTTTGCCCTCCTTGAGAATTTCTTCATTGTTCTTTTTAGTTGTACATGGACCCTTAAACATTCTTCTGTGAAATCCCATCTCTGTGGCCACTAATCGTCTTTTATTTGTTTGTCTACTGTCCATGATTCGCTTCCATAGGTCAGATTTGGTTCTATATAGCACCGATTAATTCTCTTTCTCACTTCTATTGACATAGATTTGTTACATAAGATATTTTCCATTTTCTGAAGTGCTATTTTGGTCTGCTTTTTATTTATGTGTGCATCTTCCATCTGATGTTATTATTGTGCCCAAGTATTGAAGCTGTGCACTTTTTCTAAGAAATGCATGTTTATATTTTTATGCTGCATGAAGGTGATGCTGTTTTTTTTTTAATATGACTATTACTTCTGTTTTCTTACTATTCAGGTTGAGACCATTTTGTTGCTTTTTTTTTTTCTATAATGTCTGTCATTGCTTCTATTTCATTCTCTGTCTCTGATATTAAGACTATCATCCGCATATCGCAAATTGTTTATGATGTGATCGTTGCTTAAAATTCCTTTTTTGTCTACTCTTGGTCTCATAATATGTTCCTTGTAAAGTGAAAATAAATCCGGTGACAGAACACAACCTTGTCTCCTTGTTTTATATATTGGAATTGTCGTGCTTGGTTGCTAATTCGTATGGCTGCTGTTTGTTGCAAGTAAATGTTTTTTTTTAATGAATCGCAGATCCTTGCCATCAATGTTTAATTTCTCCAGCATATTGATTATTTTCACATACTTTACTTTGTCAAATGCTTTTGTGTAGTCTATAAAGCACATATAGATCTTTCTTTTACTCTATAGCTCTTTCTTGCAATGTTCTTATGATATATTTTGCATTATTAGCACCATTTCCTTCCACAAAAGCCACATTGTTCCTCACTTATTTCTGGTTTTATTTTGTTCTTGACATGTCCCATGATGATTCTTAATATAATTTTCTTCTCATGGCTCGTGAGACTATTAGTGCCATGGTATTCACAATCAGTGGCGCCTGACCTCTTCAGTATGGCTACAAAGATAGATTTTAGTAGTTATTGATTTTTTGAGTTATTTTCGGGTCATCATTGTTGCACCCCAAACATGCACATAGGTGCTCAGATCCCCTCCTCAGCAAGACTCGCAGTGTCCAGCGACTGACGACTCCAGTTCTGTGGTGGTTGATAGATTACACGCCCACTATGTTTCTCATTTCTGGCTGTGCCCGTCTTAAATCACATCTCTATCATCTGATGGAGTGATGCGGCTTTCTGTTGTCGAAGTCCTGTGCTCTTCCTACATCTCGGATGGCATAGATGATGTCCGCCTGATCCACTGGGTAACCGTTCTCAACGACAGCGCAGCTAGCCAACCTGTCCGCTCTTTCATTTTCCTGTACTCCCGCATGCCCAGGAACATAAACAAAGGTGACCTTTCTTATTTTTCACTTCTGCAATGACTCTAACCATTGCATGCAAATATTTTAGTAGAACTTCGGTACGTGTCCAGTGGTATATATGTGTCATTGAGTAGTTTTGTTATGACTAGAACTCTCAGCTCTCCTAACGCATTTATCTGTTCGATTATTATATTGTCGGGTTGTGCCTCTTTTCATGTGTTGAATTACATCCTCCACTTCACACTGCATTATTAATTGGCCTGTGTCTTTTTTAAAATTCAGTTTTCAACTGAATCTGACATGTTTGGAGGTTCAAGATTAGAACTAAATTGTAACTTTAAGATGAAAATAAAACAGATCAATTATTTTGTGGGATTCTGGAGATTTCTTGTCTGGTTGATGGGTTTTTGCGTTGATAGGTTGGTGAGTTCATGGGTTGGTGGGTTTATAGATTAATTGCTCGATGAATTTATGGGATGGTGTGTTGATGTGTTGATGGGTTGATTATTTGATGCTTTGATGGGTTGGTGGGTTGGTGGCTTGATGGGTTGAGAGGTTGATGGATTGATGGGTTGGTGTGTTGATTTGTTGAAGGGCTGATTGATTGATGGGTTGTATGGTTAGTGGGGTGATGTGTTGGTGGTTTGATGAGTTGGTGTGGTGATGGGTCGGTGGGGTGATGGGTTGAAATCACGAGACCCACATCCCTAGTTAGGAAAGGCTGTTTGCGTTTATTCTGTCACCGCAGGTTTAGTGGCAAACGGTTTGCTATAAAGTGGGTGAGTGGACATTTATATTTGTGGTCGTGTGCTTTCATGTTATAGTGATTTATTGCAACATTCACAAAATACAGATGTTTAGTGACAGATACCCCGGGTGTCATTCTTAAATTTTGTGACCGGCAGAATGGCTTTAAGATCTCAACATTTTGGAGTTTTGTGTCAATAGATGGCGCTTTATAAACGCTCTTTGGGAGTTGTGTTCTTAGAACTCCATGTATTTAGAAACCTCTTCTTACTTGCTTTAATCTAACGACAGCAGTGTCATATTTTCTGTGAGAATTGCTAACGTTGATAGGGCTATTTATGCGACCGTTGATTCCTAGAACGTGCTTCAGCTTGCCCACTAAGATGTGTTACGGTCGAACGATATTGAGCAACCACTGTCTGGTTGCATAGCTGACGGATGCTGAGCAGGAACTGCTTCCTATATAACGTTACACCTTGTTCAGCACAACGAAACATCTTATTCAAAGGATAGAAACATCGTGTTCAGGAGAGTAAACACTTACCAATCAGAGAGAAACACTTTGTTGCGCAGAAAGAACCACACTTTTTAGCACAGAGAAACATTTTTCTGAGCATAGAAAAACATTGTGTGGCAGAGAGAAACACATATTAATCTAAGAGAGAAAGATTGTGTGGCAGAGAGAAACACATATTAAGCTAAGAGAGAAACATTGTGTGGCAGAGAGAAACACTTATTAAGCTAAGAGAGAAAGAGTGTGTGGCAGAGAGAAACACATATTAAGCTAAGAGAGAAACATTGTGTGGCAGAGAGAAACACATATTAAGCTAAGAGAGAAAGAGTGTGTGGCAGAGAGAAACACATATTAAGCTAAGAGAGAAACATTGTGTGGCAGAGAGAAACACATATTAAGCTAAGAGAGAAACATTTTGTGGCAGAGAGAAACACATATTAAGCTAAGAGAGAAACATTGTGTAGCAGAGAGAAACGCATATTAAGCTAAGAGAGAAAGAGTGTGTGGCAGAGAGAAACACATATTAAGCTAAGAGAGAAAGAGTGTGTGGCAGAGAGAAACACATATTAAGCTAAGAGAGAAACAATGTGTGGCAGAGAGAAACACATATTAAGCAGAGAGAGTGACAAAGAGAGAGAGACGCCTTTTTCAGCAGATTGAACCATTTTTAAGAAGAGAGAAACAAATATTAAGCAGAAAGAGAGAGAGAGAGAGAGAGAGAGAGAGAGAGAGAGAGAGAGAGACGCCTTTTTCAGCAGATTGAAACATTTTTAAGAAGAGAGAAACAAATATTAAGCAGAAAGAGAGAGAGAGAGAGCGAGAGAGAGAGAGAGAGAGAGAGAGAGAGACGCCTTTTTCAGCAGAGTGAAACATTTTTAAGAAGAGAGAAACAAATATTAAGCAGAAAGAGCGAGAGAGAGAGAGAGAGAGAGAGAGAGAGAGAGAGAGAGAGACGCCTTTTTCAGCAGATTGAAACATTTTTAAGAAGAGAGAAACAAATATTAAGCTGAAAGAGAGAGAGAGAGAGAGAGAGAGAGAGAGAGAGAGAGAGACGCCTTTTTCAGCAGAGTGAAAAATTTTTAGAGAGAGAGAGAAACAAATATTAAGCAGAAAGAGCGAGAGAGAGAGAGAGAGAGAGACGCCTTTTTCAGCAGATTGAAACAATTTTAAGAAGAGAGAAACAAATATTAAGCAGAGAGAGAATGAGAGAGAGAGACGCCTTTTTCAGCAGATTGAACCATTTTTAAGAAGAGAGAAACAAATATTAAGCAGAGAGGGAGACGCCTTTTTAAGCAGATTGAACCATTTTTAAGAAGAGAGAAACAAATATTAAGCAGAGAGGGAGACGCCTTTTTAAGCAGATTGAACCATTTTTAAGAAGAGAGAAACAAATATTAAGCAGAGAGAGACATCTTTTTCAGCAGATTGAAACATTTTTAAGAAGAGAGAAACAAATATTAAGCAGAGAGGGAGACGCCTTTTTAAGCAGATTGAAACATTTTTAAGAAGAGAGAAACAAATTGTTCACCAGCTCTAAACACCTTGCTAAACAGAGGGATCCACCTTATTCGAGGAGCGAAAAGCCACGTTATGAACACGTTCTTTAGCAGAAAGAAACACCTTGTTAAGCAACGCTACACTGATAAGAAGACCTTATTAAACAGTGAGCTGTATTGTGTAATAAATGCTAAATCTATTTCTCTCTCTCTCTCTCTCTCTCTCTCTCTCTCTCTCTCTGCGATCAAGACTCAATCAGAGTAGGACTCCAGACTCTCATGAAGTCAGCTGTCTGTTTAAGCGAATCGATTGCCACACATAGTTTCTCCTCCAGGGAGGTGGGCGTGGACAACATTGCTCTTCTCAGGTCTGTGTACTGGGGGCAATCCTGTAGAACATGTTTTGTAGTCATATTTTCCAGTGTACAGTGGCATAGGCTGGTAGTATCTATTTTGAATTTGGTTAACATGTGATTTCTCATTCTATTGTGGCCTGTGCGTAGGCGAAGTGTATGTAAACATCTAATAAGTACAGCTAAATCATGGGATGTAATTTTTAAAAGTAGAGTTATCATCATAAAAGTGTTAATGGTGGTCTCATTTGGCCCCACTGCTTAAAGCAGACATGTGTGTTGATGTGGTACTTTTGATGACGACGTTTCATGTAAAGATACGAAAGATGGTAGTGTGTGTTGGTTGTTGAAGTTGAAACTGAATTTCTGGCAGTGTTGTTATTGATGGCGTGCATATTGGACACAACTGATGATGATGTATAATGGCCACTATTAAAGGTTATGTCTGATGACCTCTAGTTATAATGATGTATTTTAAACACTATGGATGATGGGTCTCCTGAAACTGTTCGTGATAATATATATATATATATATATATATAGACTTCTCTTGATCATGATGTCTCTACACTAATGATGACAATGAATGATGATCTACTTTGAACCTGATGTCTGTTAATCTCCATCTATCTCTGTCTCTGAAGAAATGTAATGATGGGAGTAGAAGAATAATGTATATAATGTAGATACAGAAAATCGTTTCGATAAGAAGTCAACAGCATAAGTAATAAATATAACAGTAAAAGTGTAAATACATGATCACCTATACAAGCAGATACGACCTTGATGATAATGATGTTGTTTATCTTGATGATGAGAAAAGTAGAAGCTATCTCCCATATTCAATTTATAATTGTTGCTGTTAAAAACTTGAAGATGTAGCACGTGAACACTTTACGCTGTAGCTGCTACTGATTCCCAGTAGACACTGAATTATATAGCAATGGGTCGTTTAACGTTAGTATTATTCCTAATAGCAATAGGTCGTTTAACGTTAGTATTATTCCTAATAGCAATAGGTCGTTTAACGTTAGTATTATTCCTAATAGCTATAGGTCGTATAACGCTAGTATTATTCCTAATAGCAATAGGTCGTATAACGTTAGTATTATTTTTAATAGCAATGGGTCGTATAACGTTAGTATTATTTTTAATAGCAATAGGTCGTATAACATTAGTATTATTTCTAATAGCAATGGGTCGTATAACGTTAGTATTATTTCTAATAGCAATGGGTCGTATAACGTTAGTATTATTCCTAATAGCAATGGGTCGTATAACGTTAGTATTATTCCTAATAGCAATAGGTCGTATAACGTTAGTATTTTTTCTAATAGCAATATGTCGTATAACGTTAGTATTATTCCTAATAGCAATGGGTCGTATAACGTTAGTATTATTTCTAATAGCAATGGGTCGTATAACGTTAGTATTATTTTTAATAGCAATATGTCGTATAACGCTAGTATTATTCCTAATGGCAATAAGTCGTATAACGTTAGTATTATTTTTAATAGCAATGGGTCGTATAACGTTAGTATTATTTTTAATAGCAATATGTCGTATAACGTTAGTATTATTTCTAATAGCAATGGGTCGTATAACGTTAGTATTATTCCTAATAGCAATGGGTCGTATAACGTTAGTATTATTCCTAATAGCAATAGGTCGTATAACGGTAGTATTATTCCTAATAGCAATGGGTCGTATAACGTTAGTATTATTCCTAATAGCAATAGGTCGTATAACGGTAGTATTATTCCTAATAGCAATAGGTCGTATAACGTTAGTATTATTCCTAATAGCAATAGGTCGTATAACGTTAGTATTATTCCTAATAGCAATAGGTCGTATAACGTTAGTATTATTCCTAATAGCAATAGGTCGTATAACGGTAGTATTATTCCTAATAGCAATTGGTCGTATAACGTTAGTATTATTTTTAATAGCAATGGGTCGTATAACGTTAGTATTATTCCTAATAGCAATGGGTCGTATAACGTTAGTATTATTTTTAATAGCAATGGGTCGTACAACGTTAGTATTATTCCTAATAGCAATGGGTCATATAACGTCAGTATTACTTTTAATAGCAATGGACTGATGATAAAAGTAGATCATCATACATTCTCATCATTAGTGTAGAGACATCATGATCAAGAGAAACCAAGCAAAATGATTTTGTAAGAAACAGTTAAACGTCAAATGGACAAAATATGAAGTCATAGAAAGCCTCGACTCCATTCATGTTTTCGTCCTCAACTTAATTTCGTTTTAATGTTTTCAGCTCAACATTGAACAATTTAAAAAATAGATATATTTATATCGACTCTACCAAGCTACTGGAGAAATTGGCATCCAGATCAGCACAAAGAAAAACATGTATTATCAAACACAACAAATAATATAAGCTCATTCAAGAGCTTCTACAAAATAACTCACACTTCAACTATTTACTGAACAAGATGATACGGGATGTAAACTATTCAACTTGTGGGATAGCACTACAAACATGTGGATTTGAGGTCTGGAAATCTGCTCACATTCTAGAAGGAATCTAATGCATAAAAAAAACTCAGAAACATAAATTGTAGAAAACATACTATAGCGATTTTATATGAAAACAAGCCAAATGAGTAAACAATAACATGTAGATACAGTAAGATGAAGCAACTACATGGATTTAGGAGGCTAGTACCTTTCAAAAAGCTCAAACCATGTCATGTTAAACAAATAATAAAACATTGTCAATCAAATCTATGATGTTGAGTTTAGTTTAATGGACAGATCATCTTCCTTGCACAATGGACAACTCCACAGTGCTCAGATCCCCTCAGCAACACTGTTCGTATGTTGATGTATATCTAGCACATACAAGCGAAAGCACTGACGATAGGCTCAGCTCAGATCCCCTCAGCAACACTGTTCGTATGTTGATGTATATCTAGCACATACAAGCGAAAGCACTGACGATAGGCTCAGCTCAGATCCCCTCAGCAACACTGTTCGTATGTTGATGTATATCTAGCACATACAAGCGAAAGCACTGACGATAGGCTCAGCTCAGATCCCCTCAGCAACACTGTTCGTATGTTGATGTATTTCTAGCACATACAAGCGAAAGCACTGACGATGGGCTCAGCTCAGATCCCCTCAGCAACACTGTTCGTATTTTGATGTATATCTAGCACATACAAGCGAAAGCACTGACGACGGACTTAGCTCAGATGCACTAACACTGTACCACTGCCTAACACATGACTAATCTCCTTAATTGCCTCTTACAACATGCATATCAGGTAATAGTTACTCTCTTATTTTCTTCCGTGATCATGGTCAGGACTTAAGTAAACAAACTTGCAACATGTCTAAATATAACAAGAATTCATAAAGGCTAACTATAGCTGCAATGCCTCAATTTTCTCTGTCTCTATCTCTCTCTCTCTCTCTCTCTCTCTCTCTCCCTCCCTCTCCCTCTCTCTCTCTCTCTCTCTGCGATCGAGACTCAATCAGAGTAGGATTCCAGACTCTCTCATGAAGTCAGCTGTCTGTTTAAGCGAATCGATTGACCCATATAGTATCTCCTCCAGGTAGGTGGGCGTTAACCACATTGCTCTTCTCAGGTCTGTGTACTAGGGGCAGTCCTGTAGAACATGTTTTGTGGTCATATTGTCCAATGTACAGTGGCATAGGCTGTTTGTTCCTATTTTGAATTTGCTGAACATGTGATTTCTCGTTCCATTGTGGCCTGTGCGTAGGCGAAGTATGATGACTTGATCCCTCCTTGATAGTTGGTGGTATCCGTCACTCTCGTTATGCTTTGGGTGTTCACGTTTCCATTTTTCATGGAACTGACCCTTGAGGATGGATTAGGCTTCATCATAACTGAGCGGATGGTTCTCTTGTGGTAATCTCCCTCCCTCTTTAGCTAATTTGTCTGCGCGTTCGTTCCCGTGTATATTACAGTGTGATGGTATCCACTGAATGACTACTCTCTGGAAGTTATTGCATAGTTGGTCCAGGGTAGCTCTCAAGTCATCTAGTTCATTGTTCTTGGGGCTTTTTAGAGCTGATAGTACTGACAGTGCATTAGTCAGAATCACCAATTTATTGTGCATATTATTTTTGTGTTGAGTAGCCATTGTTGAAAAACAGAGCCATAGATTGTAGAAGCAGTGATCTCCGCCATATGTGTCATTTTGGCACGCAAGGTTTCTTTTATTGAGATTGTGGTTCTGCCCAATGTGCCGTCTTCGGCTCGAAATGACAATAGATAGATAGCCATTGTTGAGCTTTTCTGATGGCATCAGCTTCTGCTTTAAAGTTGTTTGAGAATGTTCCAGTAGCTATTGACTTGTTGATCTCGTCCTGGTTGCTCAGCCTCAAGAACACACCTCTCCCTCCATTTCTGGTGGTATTTGTAGCAGAGCCATCTGTATATATGTGGGACCAAGAGTCCTGTGGGTAGGTATCGTGTATATTTTTTTCTGCTACGTGTTTTCTTTCTGTGTCTGATTGGGTGCCTTTTTTCATGATTCCTGTTATATTTTTCTGAAGTTTTGGTATTCTATGTTTTCCACGAGGAGAAATATCAGATGGGCCCAAGTGTTTCGATATTGTTTGGGAAAGTACTGGGTCTCCAGTAGTTAGTTCATTGGCAATTGTAGCGAAGTTGCTCCTCTTTAGTCGTACAATTCCGGAACCAGATATTCTTTGGTGCATGGGGTGGCTAAGGAGCCTTATATATTTCTCCGCTTGTTGCAATACTTTAGTGACCCGTCTGTCATCTAAGGGAAATAATCCTGTTATTGTTTCTAGAGTCTTGATAGGTATAGATTTCATTGCACCAGTAATGATACAGGCAGCTTAATTCTGTATTCTGGTAATTTTTTTAAGGTGTGATTTGGAAGCCATAGCCCAGGTTGTGACTCCATACTCTAAAACTGGTCTGACTCTTCCTACGTATAGTCTTTTCAAAATATTGCTGTCTGCTCCCCAGTCCGTTCCTGCCAATTTCGTTGTCTGGCTTTCATCCTTGCTCTCTATATCTGATTTTTCCAAGTCATTCTGCGATTCATGGTGACACCAAGATATGTTAGGTTGTGGTCAATAGGTAGTGTATGATCCTTTAACTTCAAATTTGCAGAGAGTTTTTTCCTTGGTAGGCTGAAAATTGTGTATGTAGTTTTCGTTGATTGGTAAAAACCAGGTGTTCGTCCAATTCTCAAATTCACCTAAGGCATCTTGCATCAAGGGTCCAGCCACCGACATACTTTCCTCGGGAGCCCATAACGACAGATCAACTGCGTATATTGCTGAGTGTATTCTGGATGGAATGTCCATTACGATGTCATTTATGAAAATTAAAAAGAGTGTTGGGGACAAGACTCCGCCTTGTGGGACACCTTGCTCGATAGAGACCTTCTTACTTAGTTGACCTTGAACTTGTACTCTGGCCGTTCTATCCTGAAGGTAATGAGAGACCCAATTGAATAAACGACCCTGGATGCCAAGTCTAAAAAGCTTGTTCTTTAAACCATCTCGTCAAACCCTATCAAAAGCCTTCTCCGTGTCGGCCAACAATTGTAATGTATAGCTCAGTTCTGAAAGCTATAAAGATTAATTCAATGTAATTAAAGGAAACTGTCTTTCCTTGCAACACTTCACTACACACATGAATAAAATACTTCGACTTTGTGTCCGCTTATGCGGTAAATGATGTGGTTAAATACTAAACAAAATGTAGCGCTATGTTTTAAATATCACACCAAGTCGACGTTGCTCTTGTGCATTCTCGTCACCACACTTTGGTGATATTAGCCCCTGATATGTCCGGCCCCAGTAGGTGAGTTCATCCAATCACGTTCATGGCGGAGAATTCTACTCATGCCATCTACTAATGTCTGAGACTTGGGATTAAATGAAAAAGTGCGTGTCAAGTAAGAACGGAAAACACATGCAATGATAAAAGTGATACATAAAATGATATGGATGAACATGATTCCACAAAGAGAGCAAGACATTCGCATGTACAGTTACTTCAGTTACTATTCTTTTTTTCAATTTTAATTTTTTTTAAAGCTGCGATAACATCATCATCATGTGTCATACCGGTTAGCGTAGGCGATCAGGTCCTTCCACAATTATATCCACAGTGCATTGTATCTATTCTGTTGTTAACTGTTCCCCATGAAATGACACAAAGCTATCCAGTATTTTCTCTCTGTGTCGTCCGCGATCTCTCTTTCCTTGTATTTTTCTAGTTGTAACCAAGTATTCCAACTTTCCTATTCTCATGATGTGCCCAAACAATGTTGATTGTTTCTTTCTGATGTTTTATGAACTACCATTTTGTGTTGCCCTTTTTGAGAATTTCTTCATCGGGCTTTTTGGCTGTCCAGGGAACTTTCAACATACTTTTGAGAAAACTCATCTATGTGGCCACTAATCGTCTTTTCATTTGTTTGTCTACTGTCCATGATTCGCTTCTATAGGTCAGAATTATTTCTATATGGCACCGATGAACTATATTTTTCACTTCTATTGACATAGATTTGTTGCATAAGGTACTTTTCATTTTCTGATATGCTGTTATGGCCCGAGCCATTCTACTTTTTATTACTGTGGTGCATCTTCCATATCATGTTATTATTGTGCCAAAGTATTTGACGCGTTGCACTTGTTTCAGATTTGTCCTGTTTATTTTTATGTTGCAAGACGGTGATAATCGTTTCTTTGATATGACCATTATTTCTGTTTTCTTACTATTCAGACTGAGATCTTTTTTGTTGCTTTCTTTTACTATTATGTATATCAATTATTGTAGTTAATTCTCTGTCTCGGCTATTAAGACTGTGTCATTCGCATATCGCAACTTATTTATGTTATGACTGTTGACTACAATTCGTTTTTTGGTCTACTATTGATCTCATAATATGTTCGCTGTAAAGTGAAAATAAATCCGGCGACAGAACACAGCCTTTGCTTGACGTCTTGTTTTATATATTGGAATTGTCTTGTTTAGTTGCTAATTCATATAGCTGCTGTATGTTGCTAGTACATGTTTTTTTTTTTTTAATGATTCGCAGATCCTTGCCATCAATGTTTAATTTTTCCAGCATATTGATTATTTCCACATGCTTTACTTTGTCAAATGCTTTTGTGCAGTCTATCAAGCAGATATATATATCGTTCTTTACCTTTATAGCTCTTTCTGTCAATGATCCTAAGATGTATATTGCATTATTGGTGCCCTTTCCTTCCAAAAATCCACATTGTTCCTCACTTATTTCTGGTTTTATTTTGTTTCTTATATGTCTCATGATGATTCTTAGTAATATTTTTGTCATATGGCTCATGAGACTAATAGTGCGATGGTCTTCACAATCAGTGGCGCCTGACTTCTTCGGTATGGCTACAAAGATAGATTTTAGTAGATCATCGGGTATGTGCCCAGTGCTATATATGTCATTGAGTAGTTTTGTTGTAACTTGTACTCCCAGCTCTCCTAATGCAGTTATCTCTTCGATTGTTATATTGTCGGTACCTGGAGCTTTGCCTCTTTTCATGTGCTGAATGATATCCTCCACTTCACCCTACATTAGTGGGGGTCATGTGTCTTTTTTTGAATTGTTTAGATCTGGTCTTTCATCATCATAGAGTTGACTGATATATTCTGTCCATTTTTCCATTGTCTTCTCCTATCCAATTATTATATTTACTTCATTTGATTTCACACATCGTGAAACTTTGACTTCCTTTCTTCCTGTTAATTCAAATAACTGATTGTGCACACATTTTTAATTTCTCTTTTGTTGTTTTTTTTTTATACATTTCTTCATATTTCTGTTTTATCAAAAATCTACGATAACATCTAACTCAAAACAAAGAAGAAAATACCCACTACGCTGACAGCTTACCCATATGAGGCACATGTGCTTCAATGTTCACATCTCAATTTGTAGAGAATGAATTGTTTTCTCTTTTATAGCATTTTATAATATTAAGAAGCGTTACAATTTTAAAAATTATTTCTGATGGCTTCAGTGTTGCAAATTATTGTATTTGAGCGCGCAACACATAAACACACTCACGTTCACCTGGAAATATAAGCAATCATGGCGTCTACTTCAATAAATCACAAACACATACACACAGATAGACATACACAAATATGCCGAGATTCGTTTATAATTAAACGAGCCAAAAGCTCACACAGACGGCTACACACAACTATATCATGCTTCTGGTATATCCCAATGTACACAACAAGGAAGACACGTTTATTGTATACTTCATTGAAGACAATGTCAGTGAATCTGTTAAATGTCCTCGATAAAAAAGAACACATACACAATAATTCAAGAAGATGTGAAAGCTAATGTAAAGATTGTCTCACTAAAGGCAACTGTTAGGAAAAAACCTGCGAGGAACAAGCATAAACAGCAGAGGAATATCAATAGACAGACTTTATGCCTTTGAGCGATAACAAACGTATTCATTAGAATGCAAATAATTGTTTTCCCTCTTCCTCCTCTTTCCTTCCTCATCTGCCTTTCAGCGTCGAGGGGATATATAATTTGCGGTCTTTTGATCTTCTGTTCCCCTCTGCTGCTGTTATGTATCCTAGTGCTTCTAATATTCCGTCGATCCATCTTTTTCGTGATCGACCCTTGGGTCTGGTGTTCTCACAACAGTTGAAGGCTCGTTGTGTTGTGTTTTGATCTTTCTGCTTTGTCAGGTGGCCAAACCATTTTATCTGTTGTTTCCTTATATATTCTATGGCGGGGGCTATTCCTAGCTTTTTTCTCAGTTTTTCATTTGTGATCTTATCTTTCAGACTGTTTCCTGTCATTCGTCTAACACATTTCATCTCTGTAGAGGTTATTTATCTTATTGTTCTTGCATCTAGCGTCCAGGTCAGGCATTGGTAGCACAACGTTGGGATGAAGATTGCATTGCATAGTGCTCTTTTTCCCTGCAGAGTTATTTCCTTGTTGGACAATAGTGGTGATAACTGTCCGATGATCTGACAAGCTTTGTTGCATCTTGATTCTATCTCTGCTGTTTGAGAATTATTGTTTGTCATTAGACTCCCTAGGTATGTGTATTCCTCTACATGTTTTAGTTGTCTGCCTTCTATAGTTATGTTGATGTTCTGTTTATTTTTGGCGACATTCATAACTTCTGTTTTGTTGATGTTGATTTTCATGTTGTATTTTGTGCCTGAGATGTTGAGTTTGTTTAAGTGTTCGTGTAGGTCTTCTATTCTTTCGTGTATTAGTGCCTCATCGTCTGCAAATAAAAGCTCGTTGATCTCCTCTGTCTCTGATGGGTTGGCTAGCTTGCATATATAGACCACGTATGTAACAAACAGTAGGGGGGATAGTACGCACCCTTGTCTTACACCTGATCTAACTTCTAAGTGGTCTGTGTAGCCTGATGCTGTTCTGACCCTGCAGCTGCTGTTGACGTAGAAAATTAGGATGGTTAGATGTTGGCTTACTCCCTATGTTGTTAGTACCTCTCACAGCTGTTCTCTGTTTACTCTGTCAAATGCTTTTTCCTGGTCAATGAAAGCTATGTATACGTTTTGATTGTGTTCTGTCGTTTTTCTGCAAGCTGTTTTAATGTGAATAGTGCGTCGGTACATCCTCTGTTTTTTTTCGGAACCCCATTTGAGAATCTCTTAACTGTAGTTCTATTATTGGTCTCAGCCTTTTTTTCCAAGATTTTGATGTATAACTTTCCTACATGGCTGAGAAGAGATATACCTCTATATTGATTGCAGTCTCTTTTGCTACCTTTCTTTTTCCATATTGGTGTGATGATTGCCTTTTGCCAGTCTTCTGGAGCTTGTTGTTAGTGCCATGCTGCATTAAATATTCTGTGCAGCCATTGCACTCTTGTTCCTTCTGCTGCTGCTATTATTTCTATTGGTATGTTATCTATAACCGGCGCTTTATTTCTTGGTGCATATTTGATTACTTCTTCGATTTCCTCTTCCATGATGTTGTAGCGTGGTTTTGTTGTCTTATTGGTAGTTGATATGTTTAACAGGTCTTCAAAATAGTATGTCCATCTTTGTTGCATACGTTGTTTATTTGATATTGGCTGTCCGTCTTTGTCATTTATGAGCTCAGTAGGATCATGGTTTTCTTTTCCATCTCAGGTGGCTTGTATTGCTTTGTAGAAATATCTTGTGGCTGTCTTGTAGACCCTGCTCATGTTTTGTCCGAATTCTCTCCAATTCTTTTGCTTAGCTTCTTTGATCAACATTTTAACTCTTTTTCGAACTAAGGCATATTTTTCATATTTTTCTTGGTTCTTGTTCGCCCTCCAATTTTTTAAACAGTTTCTTCTTTTCTTTAATTGCTTCTCTGATTATTTCCTTCAACCACGGGGTGTTCTTTTTCCATTATTTTGTTATTAACTTCGTTCCACAAACTGTTTTAGAGATGCTGGTTACTGTTTCCTTAAGTTGTTTCCACTCTTCTTCTACTGTGAATACTTCGTTAGGGAGTTTCTTGAATTCCTCTGTTAGATTTTCTTCTAGGATTACCCTTGATTCTTGACCATTTAATTGTTTTATTTTTATTGTTTGTTCTTTTCGGTTCTTTTGCTTGTTTTCGTATATTCTCTTTATTTTTGGCTGTTTTAGTGTGATCATAACTATCTTGTGATCCGTGTCATCTGTAACATTTGGGATTACTCTACTGTCGGTTACTCTTTTCCTGTTCTGTTGTCTTGTTAGTATAAAATCTATCTGGCTTCTGCATGTTGTGTCATTCCATTTGTACCAGGTGTATACTTCCTCTTCATAAAAGTATAAATTATCAACTAACATTGTTATCGTTGCAGTGAGTTGTCAAAGAAAGTCTTCAAACTTCCCGTTAGAGGGGTGTGCCACAGAGAAGATAGACGTGTTATGTTTGTATGATAAATACATATATGGAAACATTGACACTTTGTGCATTAACTTTATGGAACATCTGTTAAGCTTCCCTCACAACATGTCAACTCCTCGTGTTTTATTGGCTGAAGTTTACGACGAGTATTCTGTGCCCAATGCCTTCGTTAACTTCAGTTCATGGCATTTCGACGTACCCCGTAAAAAGACACCGTATGGATACAATAAAACAGAAGATAAAACTCAAAGTTATACAAATATCAACATAATCATGGAGCACAAAGTACAATTTATTAATCGGTTGTTTTCTGAGATGGGAGGAGTTAGAAGAAACGCGATTCACATGGCGGTAATGTTTATTGATGGATACGACTTGACTTATGAAGACTGGAGGAATGTACCACGTGTTTTAGAGCATCAAGAAACGGATATAAAAATATTCACTGCTGTGATAGATGTTAAAAATGAAAACAAATTTTTTTATCGTAGGGACACGATTATTTTAGGTTATGCCATATCGATTTATTCCGACTATGTATTAATTATGCCAATATGTAACCAATGTCTGAAACAATGGTGGCAGTTTGAGCATATACACGGCTCATATTCAATCTCATGTTACAGAATAATGCAGTCTCATCTCTACTTTGATGTTTCACTGCCTTATTATGATTTTAAATATAGTGCCAGTTATATTGGAATTGACAGTAAATACGAGTTGATGTTTGTACAAAATAAAATCTTCTCATATTTAGCTAGTCTGAGAAATTTAAGTCAAAATATTTATCCTGCTCAATTTTACATTAACCTCTATAGAGACACTACATTTATTGCCACGAGATTTATTTGGAATTTAGAAATTAACGCTCAGCAAGAACGTCCAAATATGATTAATCACTGGCTGCCTGGTAAACCTTCTGGTGATTCTTCAAACCGTGGTGCAGTGTGGCAGTTCGACCGGAGACAAAACATAAATCACACCTCTAACGATTCCCGTTACCAAGATGATTTTGTTGATGGATGGGTGGATGTTGGTGACAACCAGAACAACACATTCCAGTTGTGGAAGATTGCCTTTCCTCGGAGAATTGACGATGACATCATCCATGCGGACATAAAGCCAGCTTCTGACGAAAGTTTTGACAAAGTTTTAACAGATGCAGGCTTTGTTGAATACAAATCTAATATTGTGTCTGTCTCGTTCAACTCTGGAAATGTAAATTTTCTCAAATTTCTTGAACAAACAGATTACAAGTTATTTCCCCTCTTTGACTGTGGGGTAGGCGCAGATAAAACTCGATACATTTCCTATTCTATGGTCTGTGACAGCTTCAATGATTGTAACAACAATCGAGATGAAGGTTTGTGCTGGAAGCCCGTCACTGAGACAAGGGATTTATACAACAATAAATGTCACGGGATCTATTGTTGTGACGGTTCTTGCTTGTTCTGGCGGTGGGTTAATGATGGACAAGAGGATTGTTCTGTTTGTGATAGACTGTCTGGGACAAAGTTCAACGATGAAAGTGTGGTCCTTCACAAGTATTTGAAGATAAACGAGACTTGTGCCTTTATTTGTAATGATGATAAATGTGTTCACTTCTCCCAGCTAAACGATGGACACGTTGACTGTACTGGATGGGAGGGACCCTTGGATGAGACTTGTGCCTTTATTTGTAATGATGATAAATGTGTTCACTTCTCCCGGCTAAACGATGGACACGTTGACTGTACTGGATGGGAGGGACCCTTGGATGAGACGATAGGAAAGCTGGAAACAGCGGACACTTGTCACAACCAACATGGTCATAGAATATGGGCTCCGAGATGTGTCTATGTCAGAGACAGATACGACATTGTTATTGGCTGTAGAGATATGTCCCATCTAGAGAACTGTTCGGACTTTGAATGTCCAGTTGGATATTTTAAATGTCCAGACACATACTGTATTCCTCAACATTATGTCCTTGATGGGAAACTAGATTGTCAAGCAATGGAGGATGAAGAAATTGATAAAATTGTTCCATGTAGCGGAAATTTTGCCTGCTGGGATAGTAAAGTGTGCCTCCATCCTGACCTAGTTTGTAACGGGCATCCTGACTGTCCACATAGAGACGACGAAATGGATTGCGCTTTGAAATGTGTCGAAGGTTTCCGCTGCTTGTCAGGGACAGTTACTGTATCCAGTTACAACAAAGCAATTCCCCTGACCAAGTTCCCTTCGTTTGATTCAGAAACCAGAAATATGGACATGTCCGGTGTGAGCTTGTTTGGTACAAATTTTGACGACGCTGAAATACCCAAGAAGACCGTGGTCATTAAATGGTCTAACTGTCAAATAGGTTTCTTAGACCATGATTTTTTCTATAAATTATATTTTCTTCAAGAGGTAGACTTCAGCAACAACCACATTCAGATAATTGACGGCAGAAACAATTTATTTCCAGAATCTATGCACAGTCTCCGTCTGTTGAACCTGTCCTATAATAAAGAACTTGTCTCCGTGAAATATCTGAAATTTGCTGCTTTAGAAACACTGGACCTCTCCCACACGAGCCTGACCCATCTCGATGCATCTTTCCTTGAAGAGTTTCCAATCTTGAAAACTTTAGATATCAGTTATACATTTATAATTAATTTCCACGAAAATATATTTCCATCTAAACTGAACTTACAAACGCTAGATTTACGTGGACTACCAGTGGACAATTTCTTTACAGATTTTTTCAGCGGTCTCTCTATCAGTCAACATCTGTACACTGACAATTTTGAGCTATGTTGTCCACAAATTAAGGGAGAAGAGATTCCATACTACACGTGTCACGGTCCTGTCGAAGCCATTTCCTCTTGTTTTGACCTGATAGGACTCAAGGTTCAGCGTGTTCTTCTCTGGGTGGTCACACTACTTGCCACTCTGGGTAGCATGTTGATCATTGTCTACAGTGTAATCTGGGATAGGTCATCACTGCTATCCCATTATGAGCTGGTTGTAACAAGTTTAGGTATATCAGACTTTATTGCTGGGGTCTATTTGTTCATTATTGTTGTTGCAGATTACTACTATCGTGACGTTTATGTTCTCTATGACAAGACCTGGAGAGAAAGTATTGCCTGTAGACTTGCTGGCTTTTTGGCTACTCTGTCTAGTGAGTCTTCAATATTCTTTATCTTTCTGAAAACTCTCGACATATTCTTTAAAATAAAGTTCCCATTTTGTCAAATCAAGTTTACAGAATCTGGTACAATTATCGCCATGTTGTTTTCTTGGATTGTCGCCTTTCTTCTAGCAATGACACCGATTGTGTTCAAGTATGAAATAAATTCTTCTAACGCGATGTGTATTGGGTTACCCTTGACAACTGAACGTCTCAGTGGCTGGGAGTTTTCATTTAGCCTGTTTATTGTGCTTAACCTATTCCTATCTTTGACCATATCCTACGGTTTACGAGTCACCTCCCTTGCCATATCTGACAACAGAATTGGTCGAGCAGAGTCAAATGCTTGTCCCACAATGGACGAACATATCATAGTTGTCAAACAACTGTCCCTGGTAGCTCTGTCCAACTTGTTGTGTTGGTTTCCTATATGATTCATGGGACTATTATCTCTTGGCAGACACGAGATCAACAACGATGTTTACGCCTGGACAACGGTTATTGTCCACCCAATAAAGTCTGCAGCAAACCCATTTCTCTGTATGATCCCTGTCCTTAAGGACAAGTGGGAAAGGTTTAGATATGGAAGGTCAAGGTCCTAGGGTTTATTTATATAACTGGTGTTAATTCAGAAGTTTTCACTGTTTGTATAACGCGACACATTTAACCAGTAATTAACCTGAACTGTGTGCTTTTTTAAATATAGTAAATGTCGTTGGAATACAATATGGACTGTTTAAAGCTATTTACAGAGATATAATATGCTGAACACGAATTTTCTTAAAATGTACACATCATAAACTATACCATAAGCATCCCATCTGAAACAGATGAATTATATTTTTAACTAATTTATTTATAGCTTGCATCACGCTTTTATCCTTTAATATGTGTTTCCATTAATTGTTTATTTCTCTTTTACTCGCTGTTGACAACCGTACAACCAATTTATGTGATCAGGTTTTTTTATCTTCGATTCACTTTGCTCACAGTTTCACCTTAGTTTTTCCAGGAATATTGACATATAATTTCAAGATTTATAAACAAGTGTTAGGTATTTCTCACGACCTTTGACGTATTTTCTCAATCATTTATCATTGTGTAATAGTCCAAAAATATGTAATCACCCGATATAATTGTCAGATAATACTTGATGTTCATTTAAAACAAATATTTATCTAATACACACGACCCTTTATAATAAGTTATTAGTCTGTGAGAACCTCCTGTATATTAGATAAGGAGCCTACAATCAAATCTATAACATTCAATCAAACAACAGTATTATTTTATAACTAGTTCATTTAGTGCTATCTTTGCATCGAAGCTTGGCTTGCATGCAGCATCATTCTGCTCTGTCTATTGCTTTGATGGCGCAGATTGCACTGATCTGACTTGTACATCTTCTGATGTTACTCGAGAAAGTTAGTCTTCGTCTACCTCTGCCTCTTTAAATTGTATTTACCCTTCCAAAATTAATGTTCATACGTCCTTGTGTTTTTTTAATATGCCCAAAAATGAAATTTGTCTTGTTTGAATTGTGTTTAGTAGTACTCTTTACACCAAAGCTTTTGATAGAGTACACCACAAACAACTTATAGAATGCCTAAAAGAGATACATCTAGATGACATGGATATACGACTAATATGCAATCTATACTGGGAGCAAACAGCAATAATAAAATATAACAAAGAGTTCTCTACACCCATTGATATAAAAAGAGGAGTAAGACAAGGATGCATCCTATCACTAAGCTTGTTCAATCTATACACTGAGCAAATCTTTAAAAACATCATAGAGATGCCAGGCCTACAAATTAATGGAAAGATAAATCAATAACCTAAGATATGCTGACGATACTGTACTACTAGCAGAAAATCCTAAAGACCTACAACAATTACTTAATGAAATAAACACGACAAGCAAAAAATATGGACTAGATATGAATATCAAAAAGACTAAAACTATGATCATAAACAAAGAAAATACTCAAAACCCACAAGTGGATATAAAAATTGAAGGAATAGACCTTGAGACAGTTCAGAACTATAACTACCTTGGACATACTATAACCAGTGATGGAAAATGTACAACTGAAATAAACAAAAGAATAGGAATGGCAAAAAGTAATTTTAATGTCATGAAGGACATACTAACATCAAAACAAATAACACCAGAGCTAAAACTAAGAATAGCAAAATGTTACATCTTCTCAATATTCCTATATGGTGCTGAAACATGCACATTAGACAAGAAAACAGAACAGAGAATTGAAGCCTTTGAAATGTGGATATATAGAAGAATAGGTAGAATTGGATGGAAGGAAAAGAAAACAAATGACAAAGTCTTAAAACAACTAAAAATGAAAAGAGAACTTCTGAACACAATTAGAACAAGACAAATGCGATTCTTAGGCCATGTTAAAAGACACAACAGCCTACTGAAAGTGATCTTGGAGGGGAAAATACAAGGTAAAAGAGGCAGAGGCAGACCAAGATTAACATGGACGAGTAACATCAAAAGATGGACAAATCAACCGATGACAACCTGCACCATCAAAGCAAGAGATAGAGCAAAATGGCGCTCCATGGTAGCCAACCTTCGTTGCGGAGACGGCACTCAATGATGATGATGATGAGTACTCTTTTCATTTTTAGTTATTTTTAAGACTTCGTAAATTGTTTTCCTTTCGTTCCATCCAATTCTTCTTAATCTTCTATAAATCCACAAATCAAAGGCTTCAATTTTCTTTTCTTTTTTTTTTCTTTCTAATTTTCGCGTTTTGCTCCATGAAGGGATGTTGAGAAGCTTTATTATATTATGTATATATATATATATATATATATATGCTACACAACCTTTTAATAATAGCCATGTAAGCTAAAAATCATTTTATTACGCAGGGTAACCTACAATCTCCTGTTATTACAGGCAGGTAACATGCACTCTCTTACTATACCTGTCAAGTAACCTAGTCATTGAGTGCGAGCTTTGCATCGAAGGTTGGCTACCATGGAACGACATTCCGCTGTGTATGTTGCTTTGATGGTACAGGTTGTTATAGGCTGACTTGTCCATTTTTTTATGTTACTCTTCCACGTTAGTCTTGGTCTGTCTCTGCCTCTTTTACCTTGTATTTTCCTTTCCAAGATTACTTTTGGTTGGCTGTTGTGTTCCAAGATTACTTTGAGTAGGTTGTTGTGTCTTTTAACATGTCCCAAAAATCGCATTTATCTTGTTTGAATTGTGTTGAGTGTTCTTTTTTCAGATTTAGTTGTTTTAAGACGTAATCATTTGTTTTCTTTTAATTTACCACGCAGTTCTAGCTATTCTTCTATATATCCACATTTCAAAGGCTTCAATTTTCTGTTACGTTTTCTTGTCCAATGTCCATGTTTCTGAACAATTGTTATTCTTAGTTTTAATCCTGGTGTTATTTGTTTTGATTTTATTCTATTTTTCATGACATTAAAATTACTTTTTGCCATTTCTGTTCTTTTGTTTATTTCAATTTTACATTTTCCATCACTAGTTATACTATGCCCTAGTTATTTGTAGCTCTGAACTATATCCAAATCTATTCCTTAAACTTTAATATCCACTTGTAAGTTTTGAATAGTATCTTTGTTTATGATCATATTACTAATCTTTTTGCTATTCATATCTAATAAATATTTTTAACTTGCCATGTTTATTTCATCAAGTAATTGCTGTAGATCCTAAGGGTCCTGCTAGTAATACAGATTCATCAACATATCAGTACATTCTCTAGCTTAGGTTTAGTCTATGAAGCAGGCATACATTGATTTGTTTACTTATGTGTACTTTCCAATTTATGTTATCATGCAGAATATGGCTTCTTTTTTCCCCACTATATTTCCTAAATCTATATTGCTGTTCTTCTAATTCAATATTGATTTCATTCTGAATCAGTTTCATTGTGAAACCTTTAACAAGACTTTTTGTAACATGAGTAATTTAACAGTCAGTTAACCTTCAATAACCTTTTTTTAAACAAGCAAGCAAAATAGTTGAACCCTTTGGTAACGATAAAACAACATAGAATCCACATGTATTACAGTTTATCTGCAATCGCTTTTTATAACAGTCAAGTAACATATAATACTATATAGTAAGAACAGGTATGTAATGCTCTCTTTATTAACAGTCAAGTTACTTATAATACTCTTAAATAATAGACATGTAACTAATAATATCATTCCTAATTGTAAAGCAATGTACAATACTCTTTAATGACAGCCAGGTAACTAATAATCTCGTTATTAAAAGTATAATAACTTACAACACATTAATGACACCCAGGTAAACAGAGTAACAGAGAACGAATATGGGGGATAGTAACACTAAACGGGGTAAGCCAATTTCAAACCAACCTGATTAAAAGTTTCTACATTAAGAGCAGCTGCACAGTTAAAACAGCGACAGGTTAAATAAACTACACCGATTGTTTTGTACATACATTGACTACATATGAGAGATATCCATCCCATAGGAGACAAAAGAGATTAACGAGCTACTGATTGATGTCGATCAAGCACTAATACATGGACGGACGCGCCAAAATGTACACACCAAGATGGGCGCTTGTTTGCGTTTGAGCAAAGCCCAACGGCCAAGATCTGAATTTGCAGAATTTCGTTCATCTGAATTTGCAGAATTTCGTTCATTTTCAATGGCGGCCGTTATAGTTTAGCTTTTGCTAGCACAATGCCTGGAGTATAAGCTCGGACCATCATCTTATCGTGCTTTCTCCCTGCATTGCAGACTAAACGGACGCTGCCTAAATGAACCACATTAGTAAATAACCTTGATAATAGCGAATAACAGCCACTGATGTTGCTACTGAGGTAACGCCAAATGAGATAGGTCTTGAGAAATGTTTGCCAAGTCCAAGGCTGATGTTCTTGCACATAATAACCTACTTTGACTTGGTAGTAACGTTGCTACTACCGCTGATCGCCATTACTGTCATGCTCTTCACGATCGTTCTGTCCATTATACACAAGTCCCGGTGGAAGAAGCTCAGTGGCCTGCCGATGCTGGAAGTTTCCGAGCTTAAACCGATCAACGATCCTAGGTGGAGCTCTTTGCGAGCTAGCACCCAAGTTCGTGTGGCTAGGCTGCTCTTTGCCTAGTCTCTGTCTTACATCATCATGAACGCACGCAGCCACGTGGCCAGACTGTACTATCAGAAGCGGACTCAAGATTCAGGGGGCATGAAATTGACATTCTCTGAAGGTCTTATCCGGCTGATCTTTCTGCACGTCAGCCACGCCCAACATGCCTGCAAGTTTTGGATCTTCGTGGCCGTCAGTAGAAAAATTACCAAGAAACTGAGACAAACTTTAGTCGAAGTTACTAAGTGTGTATGCTAGTCGTGGCTCATATCTTAGTGGGTGTATGTGCTGGCCATGGCTGATATGTTGGTGGGTTTATGTGCTGGCCATGGCTCATATCTTGGTGTGTGTCTGGGCTAGTCATGGTTCATATTTTAGTGTATATCCGCGCTAGCCATGCCTCATATCTTCGTGGGTGACTGTGCTGGCCAGGGTTCATATCTTGGTGTGTGTCTGTGCTGGCCATGGTTCATATCTTGGTATATTTCCGTGCTAGCCATGGCTCATCTCTTGATGTGTTTCTATGCTAGTCATGGTTCATATATTGGTGTATTTCCGTGGAGCCATGACTCATATCTTGGTGTGTTTCTGTGCTAGCCATGGCTCATGTCTTAGCTTGTGTGTGTGTGTGCTTGGCATGGCTCATATCTTGGTGAGTGTCATGTTAGACATATCTTGGTGTTTGCCCGTGTTAATCATGTCTCATATCTTTGTGTGTCTGTTTTCAGTCATATCTCATATCTTAGTGTGTATCTGCCTTAGTCATATATCATATCTTTGTGCGTGCATGTCTATGTTAGTAATATCTCATATATATGTGTGTGTGTCCATGCTAGTCACATCTCATCTTCGTGTGTGTATGTCTATGTTAGTCATGTTTCATATCTGTGTGTGTTTGTGTCTAATCATATCACATATATTTGTGTGTGCATGTCTATGTTAGTCACATCTCATATCCTTATCTTTGTGTGTGCATGACTGTGTTTAGTGATATCTCATATTTTAGAGTGCGTCTGTGCTAGTCACATCTCATATCGTATTGTGTGTGTGTGTGTGTCTGTGTTAGTCATATCTCATATTTTGGTGATTGTCAGTGTTAGCCATGCCTCATATTGTTGTGTGCATGTCAGTGTAAGTCGAATCTCATATCTTTGTGTGTGCATGCCTGTGTTAGTCACCTCTAGTGACTAGGGCAAATGGTGCTCGTAAACATGGGAGGGCAGACCATCTAAGGGCAGAATCCCCCTACAGAAAAGTCAATCTGCTGCCTTGCAGGAAGATTGTGGACAATCAAAGGCTAAGGAAAGCAAACCTGAACAAAATGATGGCTGAAATCGGATTCACTGGGACACTGGCGAAGAACACAGTGCAAAGTTTTAACAGGTATTCAAGCAGAGTGGATCTAACAGACTCTAATTATGATGTCAATTCACTTAAACAGACAGCTGTCTTCATGTGAGCGTCTGGAATCCTACTCTGATTGAGTCCTGATCGCAGAGAAAGTGAGAGAGAGAGAGAGTAATACATTGACAAATAGAAGACCTACAAGAACACGTAAACATATTCAGCAGCAGAGAGACTCTTTATAACACGAACATTAAAAAGATATAAATCATAAATAGCGCAACAAAGAAACAGCATAAATATAAACGGCGTACAATTAAACAAATCTAGTGACAATTCATAAAAGCAGAAATATACACAAGATGCAACAATGATTACCAAATAAACAGACAACTATCACCTATATTGTCTAACAATGAACACACTCTAGAGGCAAAAAGGCCATTCAACAATACAATCTTCATACCAACGTTGTGCAGACAATGTCAGACATGGACAACAGATGATGCAAGAACGATACAAAAATAACCACTACACAAATGACACGTGTTAGACGAATGAAAGGAAACAACCTGAGAGATAAGATCCGAATTGAGAACTAAGAAATAAAACAATTATGGATAATTCCCGTCATATAATGCATACAGAAACAGCACATAAAATGGTCTGGCAACGTGATGAGGTAGAAAGTTAAACGAGCCTTAATACACATTGGTAGACTACCAGACCCAATGGCCGACCACAAAAAAGTCGGATCGATGGTATATGAGAAAGATTGGAAACTTAACGGGAGCAGAGGCAAACAGAAGAGCAACAAAAATAACGCAAATTAGATATTCTCTCAACGCCGAGAGGCAAATGAGGAAGAAAAGAAGTAGTAGGCTACAATCTCTTATAATCTGTTACTACAAGCATGTATACTACAATGTTTGGTGCAAAATATTTCGACACATTATCATCAAGTGCGGTGGCAAACACTAATACATTGACACGTGAAGACCTACACAAACACTTAGATAAACTTAACATAGATATCCACTGCAATATAAACATCGACATTAAGAAAACAGAAGTCATGGGTATCGTAAAAGAAAACACAATGTCAGCGTGACGATAGAGAGGCAGACAGTCACGACCAGTGAAATAACAATATCTAGGAAGTCAAGTGATAGCGATAATTATCAAGCAGTAGACAGACTCAACATACAAAAGTAGCGTGTCAGATACTCGAACAGACGCCACAAAGCATGTACAAAAAAAAAAAGGAAACCGCATGAGAGATAAGATTTCAAGTACACAACTGTGAAAAAAGTGGTGATTAATTCTCGCTATGAAAACATAAAGAAACATTTTAAATGGGTTGGACAATTGATCAGACTGAGAGGTCACAATTTAATACAGTGAGCCTTCAACAAATGTAAGAACACCAGGCACAAGGCCTTACCAAGAAAGAGATGAATTGATGGAATAATGGAAACAACACAGTAGATGAGTCCAACAAATGAGCAACAGACTGCAAATTATGTCTCCCCTCACTTGTACATGTTAACATGGAAGGCAATACGAAAAACATAGGAGAAGAGAAAGTGTCAGTTTTATTTTCTGATGTTGTCCAGCTACAGATCCACACAAAAACAATGAAAGTCTCTAGCTCTTAAATAGTCAAACATGATTCTGCCACTCCTGTTTCCCCCCATTTCAAATCGACAGGACATAATACCTCTGATGCTTTCCGTGTTGCAGGCACCATCTCTTGTTCCATTGATACCAAAGTCGGTTCACGCTGGAGAACCGACCCATGGCCCAATTTGGTACTCTACAAACGAGATTATTAAATTCACGACACTCTTGTACTTAATCTCTGGTCTCCTCTGAAAGGCTTTACTATGTCCTATCCATATTTCTCATGCATTACAATTAGCCCCTATCTTGCTTTTCTTCCCATTGCAACTTCTATCTCTCTCTCTCTCTCTCTCTCTCTCTCTCTCTCTCTCTCTCTCTCTTCCTCTTCTACTTCTTCTTCTTCTCGTTTTGTTCGTACACTATTGGAGAGCTCTTTCATTTTTTTCAAATATTTCAAGTTTGGTTTCTTTGGTTTATCGTTTATTAATCGTTTAACCAGACTCTACGTAAATCTTGACCACCGTCTTTTCCGCTATTCTTTCAGCCATTTCTTGTAGCTATGTCGTTGTATATTCTGATTCTGATTTTAACGTTAAATGTGTACAATTTTTGTTACATGCCTGACGAAGGATTTTGCCTAAACGTTGTAGGTTATCTTGTCTTTCTTTTAGGCTTGCTGCTCAAAAGCAATTTATTTTTACGTTCTATGTTTTTTTTAAGTTACACACGCGACCCGAACTGTGTTTACTATTGTTTGTAATATTTGGTAAATCTCCTCTCAAATGCTCAGAGCGTGGTTTCTATGATGCATTTCCAAATTGTATTGAAAGTGATACAAGCGGCATGGGTTCCTATTTTTTGTTGACATTTTCGTCCAATGTGATATTGTAAAAATATACCAATGCGAATATACCGGCTAAATTTCCAAACTATGTAATACATAGGCATAAACATTAATGGAAAGATAATCAATAACCTAACATATTCTGATCCTAAAGATCTACACCAATTACTTAATGTAATAAACATGACAAGCAAAAAATATGGACTATATATGAATATCAAAAAGACTAAAACGTTGATCATAAACAAAGAAAATTCTCAAGACCTACACATAAATATCACAGTTGAATGAATACACCTGGAGACAGTTCAGAGCTACAACTACCTTGGACATACTATAACCCATGATGAAAAATGTAAAATTGAAATAAACAAAAGAATAGGTATGGCAAAAATTAATTTTAATGCCATGAAAAATATACTAACAACAAAACAGATAACAACATGGCTGAAAATTAGAATGACAAAATGTTACATCTTCTCAATATTCCTGTATGGTGCAGAAACATGGGCATTATACAAGAAAACAAAACAGAAAACTGAAGTCTTTGAAATGTGGATTTATTGAAGAATAGGTAAAATTGGATGGAAAGAAAAAAAAAA
Source organism: Megaustenia siamemsis (assembly GCA_032433765.1). Classification (NCBI taxonomy): domain Eukaryota; kingdom Metazoa; phylum Mollusca; class Gastropoda; order Stylommatophora; family Ariophantidae; genus Megaustenia; species Megaustenia siamemsis. The sequence goes on from JAVIAB010000159.1 coordinate 56,291,627, forward strand.
ACAAATGATGAAGTTTTAAAACAAATAAAGATAAAAAGAGACCTACTAAATACATTTCAGACAAGACAAATGCAATTTTTAGGGCACACTAAAAGACACAACACCCTAAAAAAGGAAATATTGGAAGGGAAAATACAAGGTAAATGAGGCAGAGGCAAACTAGGACTAACATGGACGAGTAACATCAAAAGATGGACAAGTCAACCTATGACACTCTACACCATCAAAGCAAGAGACAGAGTGGAATGACGTTCCATGGTAGCTAACCTTCGTTGCGGAGACGGCACTCGATGATGATGATGACCAGAGCTTTATGGAACTAAATATGAGCTAATTACAGCAGTGAACTTGATAACAAGCATTGTTAGCCCTTATAATGTAAACAAACGACGCAGAACAGGGAGAAACTGCTGTTCATGCTTGAAAATCCAGCCAGCTCATGTATTTTTTTTATCAATTTCTTCAAATATGCTATTTTATCACATGTTTACATGATCTGGTTATCGTATTTGTACATATATGTTATATATATATATATATATATATATATATATATATATATATATATATATATATATGATATAGTGATTAGACTTAAATTATATTAAGTTTAATATTATGTAGTAGATGATCGTTATAAATTGATTAAAAAATAATGGAAGTTTGATTAAACTGTGTAGATATGTTCATGTATATAATGAGATTTCTCAGAAGAATGTTGAAAGTTCCCTGGACAGCTAAAAAGACCACTGAGGAAATTCTCAAAGAGGCCAACACAAAAAGGGAGCTCCTAAAAACATCAGAAAGAAACAATCAACATTGCTCGGGTACATGAGAAGTGGAAAGTTGTAATACTTAGTTACAACTGCAAAATAAAAGGAAAAAGAGATCGCGGACGACAAAGAGAGAAAATACTGGATACCTCGGTGTCATAGCATGGAAAGCAGTCAACAACAGAACTGAAACGATGCATTGTAGATAGAAGATGGTGGAAGGAAATGCTCGCCTACGCCAACCGGTATGGCACATGATGATGATGATATGATCATGGTTTATAAGATGTTCAAGCTTAAGTAACAGCCTCACTGTTTGATTATTGTTGTGATCGATGTCTGTGATGGTCATTTTACCCTACATTCAAATGTATAGTGTTTGTGTATGTGTGTTGTTTATTAAGAATGAGAACATTGAACTAATGTCTTTGATATTGCAAGATTATAGAAACAAACAAGTCTGTCCGTTTAATAAACCTTTTTTTTCGAAACTGTTTTATTTGCCGGTGCGTTTTAAATAAAGTAGACAGATTTCGGTAGTTGTGCCTGATATCCCAAGGCCTATTATTGTTAGTTTAAATATGCTATCGTGTTAATTCAAGACTCCCCTAGAAATATTAATACTGAAATACATGACAGCAACTGTGCATTCATCGAGGGATTAAAATACTGAGCTTGGCGATTACAATGATAAATAAGAAAAGTACAAAATATTATGTCCAAAAGTTGTGATTTACTGAGTGCATTATTTATAGCTATTTGTCTGACTTGAGTGCATGTTTGTTGTGATTTACTGAGTGCATTATTTATAGCCATTTGTCTGACTTGAGTGCATGTTTGTTGTGACAGCGTCACGTCAAGTTGCCCTACTTATAAAATGATAATGCATATTTCAGGTTTTTACAGGATGGACACACCTCTAGACCGCTTTGATCACAAACTATCAGTAGAATGACAGCATGTATGGTATCGCTTAGGGCCAGATAAACTGTGCGGACTTGACCACGGACTACAAGTGGATAATCATTGTTGTGTACATACATAACTCGAAACAAGATGATAATGTGTGCTACATGGGCGTGTGACTAATAAAAGAAAACCGAGGCATGTATTTCATCAACATCTTTAACCATCAGGAATTACAGAAGAATGCCATATCAACTTCTACACTATAGAGCTTAAGTCGGAAATTCTAGTGTCTGAAATCTCAAACTCACAGCCCCATAAAATAAAAGCTCGGACTAGACAATAGACGTGAATAGTTAAACACAATCAACACATATTATTTGAATAACCTGACGACATCAAATATTCAACCTGTTGTGTAGATCTGATTATATGTAGACCTTAACTTCCTTTCTTATTTCATTCATTCATCAATCCGTTAACACTTGTGTTGTTGCTTTCGAACAGTACCTGGTGAGGGTGTGCAGACTTTTGGACCACTGCGACTGGCCAGTAGTGAAGTATGGCGTTTACATGCTACAAATCTGTCGAAACCGGCATAATATTACTCATATAAATAGTGTACCGGCATATTCTTTTTTCTATATGAGAGTCTACCTGGTGACCTCTCGTTGACCTCTCGGGTGACCTCTCGTGTCGGTGACCCTGGAAGTAACCTTTTTATGCCTGGTGTGTTGAGAAAAATGTGTGTGTTCCTCTCCTGTGTGTAGGATCTTATTTTTTTTTATCTCTCAGGTTGAATGTTTTCTCACTTCATCAGGGCAGGTGCGTGCTTGTAAATACTGTGCTGTAATGATTTAAAAACAAAATGGAGGAAAGCCGGTGTTATCTCTTCCTGGTTTCTCGGTGTTAGTGGTTCGCTCTCTCTCTCTCTCTCTCTCTCTCTCTCTCTCTCTCTCTCTCTCTCTCTCGCTCCTCTTTATGATCGTTCTTTAAATTTTCATAACTGTCTTTCTTCTGTATTAGTGAGATTAAGCATATCACTCTCCCTCTTTCCCTCCTATCTCCTCATAGATTACTCTCCTTCCATACCACCCTCACACCTCTCTTTTCCACCCTCCCTCATAATTTTAATATCCCTCATAGACTTCCCTACATTATAACACTTACTTAGGCACGCCATTTAAACCTATCAGCTCTATCCCTCTCTCTCTCTTTCTCTCTCGCACCTCTCTCTCTCTCTCTCACTCGCTCTCTCTCTCTCCTATTTCCTCATAGACTTCCCTCCATTGTACTACTCTTTCTCGAGATATACGACTATCAGCTCTCCTTCCCACTCCCAGACTTCTCTCTCTCTCTCTCGCTCTCCTATTCCATCATAGACTTCCCTCTATTGTAACACTTACTCATTCTCTCCATTTACTCATATCATCTCTCCTACAATCTCCAAGACTTCTCTCCCTCTCTCTCTCTCTCTCTCTCTCTCTCTCTTTCTCTCCTGTCGCTGTCTCTCTCTCCCTATATATATCTCTCTGACAAGTGAATTAATCAAGACAAATAAAATAAACAAATATGAGACTTTCTATGTAATTTGCACAATAAAGCCTATATTTACACAGCAGCGATAACAGAAATTTTATAACTGGATAGTAAAGTTTAACCTCTCTGTCTCTACCTCTCTCTCTCCCTCTTATCCACGCATACTCTTCTCTCCTACCATGTCACCTTCCCGCCTCGCTTTCCCTCTTTTGACCACATAAGCTCGAACGTGACGACTAATCAACTGATCGGGTTGTCATGTAGGTGAAATAAAAAAAAAAAACTAGTAGCAGGAATGCTCTCCACCATGCACTTATATCGGGTCTGTTGAGCATGGCAGTGTCTAAGGGATCATGTTCGTTTAGAGAATCAACGAAGCTTGTGAAATCTCCAAGATTATTGACTAACTGGGGGAACTCGAGAACAGCCGAGTTATTGAGGGAAGAGTGGAAGAAGCGTAGATCACCTCTCTTTCTATGTCTGAGGAGAAGGTGGTAACCATAGTTAATTTTGAATCGAGTTGACTGACTGTCAAACACAGCCCTTAAAAGAACAGACCAGTCTGTGGTGAACGGGCAATCAGGGGAGTGGATGAGTGTATATGTAAAAACTGTCTTGTTGATTGTACCGTGGGTGGTTATAGCTGAGTACAAATAATAATACATAAATATTATTATATGGGGAACTTCCGAGGCGATAATAGGGAATAATAGAACAAAGAAGTATGTGTTAGCACTCGGAAAAATTGACAGACAAACAACAATAGAAAAAAACGAAGAACAATATATGGTCCGAAGTGGGATCGAACCCGTACTCAGTGGCACCGCGCCTTGCCACGAGAAGCCGAACGCTTGGTACACTGCCACGCAGCCAACTAAAAAATTGGCTATTGCAGTGGTGTCTTCCACGAAAGGCGATCTCAATGACTATAGCATAGGGTAACGATCACAGACCGGAAATAAATTGTATATTTGTACTTTCCTATTAATGCAAGTATCTCCCAGTAGGGCTGAATACTTGTGTTGTAGACAAACATTTATAGGACGAAACAGCACGAATAGTAGTTCCCAGTGGTTATATACTGGGTACAAATAATAATACATAAATATTATTATATGGGGAACTTCCGAGGCGATAATAGGGAATAATAGAACAAAGAAGTATGTGTTAGCACTCGGAAAAATTGACAGACAAACAACAATAGAAAAAAACGAAGAACAATATATGGTCCGAAGTGGGATCGAACCCGTACTCAGTGGCACCGCGCCTTGCCACGAGAAGCCGAACGCTTGGTACACTGCCACGCAGCCAACTAAAAAATTGGCTATTGCAGTAGTGTCTTCCACGAAAGGCGATCTCAATGACTATAGCATAGGGTAACGATCACAGACCGGAAATAAATTGTATATTTGTACTTTCCTATTAATGCAAGTATCTCCCAGTAGGGCTGAATACTTGTGTTGTAGACAAACATTTATAGGACGAAACAGCACGAATAGTAGTTCCCAGTGGTGCCACTGAGTACGGGTTCAATCCCACTTCGGACCATATATTGTTCTTCGTTTTTTTCTATTGTTGTTTGTCTGTCAATTTTTCCGAGTGCTAACACATACTTCTTTGTTCTATTATTCCCTATTATCGCCTCGGAAGTTCCCCATATAATAATATTTATGTATTATTATTTGTACCCAGTATATAACCACTGGGAACTACTATTCGTGCTGTTTTGTCCTATAAATGTTTGTCTACAACACAAGTATTCAGCCCTACTGGGAGATACTTGCATTAATAGGAAAGTACAAATATACAATTTATTTCCGGTCTGTGATCGTTACCCTATGCTATAGTCATTGAGATCGCCTTTCGTGGAAGACACTACTGCAATAGCCAATTTTTTAGTTGGCTGCGTGGCAGTGTACCAAGCGTTCGGCTTCTCGTGGCAAGGCGCGGTGCCACTGAGTACGGGTTCGATCCCACTTCGGACCATATATTGTTCTTCGTTTTTTTCTATTGTTGTTTGTCTGTCAATTTTTCCGAGTGCTAACACATACTTCTTTGTTCTATTATTCCCTATTATCGCCTCGGAAGTTCCCCATATAATAATATTTATGTATTATTATTTGTACCCAGTATATAACCACTGGGAACTACTGTTCGTGCTGTTTCGTCCTATAAATGTTTGTCTACAACACAAGTATTCAGCCCTACTGGGAGATACTTGCATTAATAGGAAAGTACAAATATACAATTTATTTCCGGTCTGTGATCGTTACCCTATGCTATAGTCATTGAGACCGCCTTTCGTGGAAGACACTACTGCAATAGCCAATTTTTTAGTTGGCTGCGTGGCAGTGTACCAAGCGTTCGGCTTCTCGTGGCAAGGCGCGGTGCCACTGAGTACGGGTTCGATCCCACTTCGGACCATATATTGTTCTTCGTTTTTTTCTATTGTTGTTTGTCTGTCAATTTTTCCGAGTGCTAACACATACTTCTTTGTTCTATTATTCCCTATTATCGCCTCGGAAGTTCCCCATATAATAATATGTATGTATTATTATTTGTACCCAGTATATAACCACTGGGAACTACTATTCGTGCTGTTTCGTCCTATAAATGTTTGTCTACAACACAAGTATTCAGCCCTACTGGGAGATACTTGCATTAATAGGAAAGTACAAATATACAATTTATTTCCGGTCTGTGATCGTTACCCTATGCTATAGTAATTGAGATCGCCTTTCGTGGAAGACACTACTGCAATAGCCAATTTTTTAGTTGGCTGCGTGGCAGTGTACCAAGCGTTCGGCTTCTCGTGGCAAGGCGCGGTGCCACTGAGTACGGGTTCGATCCCACTTCGGACCATATATTGTTCTTCGTTTTTTTCTATTGTTGTTTGTCTGTCAATTTTTCCGAGTGCTAACACATACTTCTTTGTTCTATTATTCCCTATTATCGCCTCGGAAGTTCCCCATATAATAATATTTATGTATTATTATTTGTACCCAGTATATAACCACTGGGAACTACTATTCGTGCTGTTTCGTCCTATAAATGTTTGTCTACAACACAAGTATTCAGCCCTACTGGGAGATACTTGCATTAATAGGAAAGTACAAATATACAATTTATTTCCGGTCTGTGATCGTTACCCTATGCTATAGTCATTGAGATCGCCTTTCGTGGAAGACACTACTGCAATAGCCAATTTTTTAGTTGGCTGCGTGGTAGTGTACCAAGCGTTCGGCTTCTCGTGGCAAGGCGCGGTGCCACTGAGTACGGGTTCGATCCCACTTCGGACCATATATTGTTCTTCGTTTTTTTCTATTGTTGTTTGTCTGTCAATTTTTCCGAGTGCTAACACATACTTCTTTGTTCTATTATTCCCTATTATCGCCTCGGAAGTTCCCCATATAATAATATTTATGTATTATTATTTGTACCCAGTATATAACCACTGGGAACTACTATTCGTGCTGTTTCGTCCTATAAATGTTTGTCTACAACACAAGTATTCAGCCCTACTGGGAGATACTTGCATTAATAGGAAAGTACAAATATACAATTTATTTCCGGTCTGTGATCGTTACCCTATGCTATAGTCATTGAGATCGCCTTTCGTGGAAGACACTACTGCAATAGCCAATTTTTTAGTTGGCTGCGTGGCAGTGTACCAAGCGTTCGGCTTCTCGTGGCAAGGCGCGGTGCCACTGAGTACGGGTTCGATCCCACTTCGGACCATATATTGTTCTTCGTTTTTTTCTATTGTTGTTTGTCTGTCAATTTTTCCGAGTGCTAACACATACTTCTTTGTTCTATTATCCCCGTGGTTATAGCTGACCAGTTTTGTTGATATACAGCCCGTACATCATCAGTCAGAGTTGCTAATGGTTCTGAATTTTTTACTCGGAGGTGAATGTTCTTCGTCTATCTTTCGTTTGGTCGATGGTGAAGGGGCAACCGGTGGCGATGAAGTTGGTGTTTTAGCAGTACCGAGTCTGAAGTTATTGTTGTTGTAGCAGATACCGAGTCTGAAGTTGGTGTTATAGCAGGTACCGAGTCTGAAGTTATTGTTGTTGTAGCAGGTACCGAGTCTGAAGTTGTTGTAGCAGGTATCGAGGGTGAAACTAGCGAGGTAGACGGTGCCACTGGTGAAGCTGGTGTTGTTGTAGAAGTAACGGCATCAAGATGCACCAAGATGCGTAGTGATGCGAAGCTGCTGTAAAGCTGATGATAAAAGCAATAATAAAAAAGAGGGAAAAATGGTATGGTGACAGCTTTACGTGGAAATGGACGAAACAAAAGTCAACGTTTCGGCCAAGAGGCCCGCGGCTGGACGAACAACAAACACACAAATATATATAAGGGTATATTAACAAATCAAACTACATGGCGATAATATGCTAGACACTCAAGAGAGGAAAATAAAAAAAAGAGGTCACTTCCCTGTGTTCCAGAGTGCGGTCAGTCTGAAAATGGGCCCATGTGTCAGTGTCTAGCATATTATCGCCATGTAGTTTGATTTGTTAATAAACCCTTATATATATATTTTGTGTGTTTGTTGTTCGTCCAGCCGAGGGCCTCTTGGCCGAAAAGTTGACTTTTGTTTCGTCCATTTCCACGTAAAGCTGTCACCATACCATTTTTTTCCTCTTTTTTATTATTGCTGTTCTTGTAGAATGTTTTAGTCTCCTATGATTGGCTACAGAACTTCGACTCGTATACTTACTTTAATGTTAAATTTCAATTTTTTATCGAGCTTGACAATTGGTACAAGCATGGCGTATAAGGTGATGCGCAGCTTGAGTGTGTTGCAACGTATCTTTACGCCATTTAAACTTCTTTTGACACAATGGACACTGATTTTCTGCAGAAAATACCTCATTTTGAGAAACCATCTGTAGAAAATCAAAGAATTCCGTGTCAACAATACTTAACATACCCAGTTTAAATACATTAATAAAATTGAATAACAACAAGACGTAAAATATATACTTCAAGCATCCATTACTTATGAAAAACCGAACGAATTCAACAATACTTACCATACCTACGTTAAACACATCAATTAAATTGAACAACCTTTTATCGATAAGCCTTAACATACTTTAAGAGAAAATAATCCAACTTACTGTGTAAAATATACTCTCCGCTAGACTGAAGTGTAGTATGACCTTCCTTGAATCAACCAAACTTATAATATGAGATGCCGTCCAGTTTAAATATATCCTGGTAACAATTGACTAAATTAGCCAATCAGCGAGTGACTATGCCAACATCAACTGATATCTTGATTAACCAATCAGAGAAGAGTATTAACATTGGAGGCGGGGCAAAGAAATGACTGAGAGCTGGATTAACCAATCAGAGAAGCGCGTTAGCCGAAGCGTAGGTAGTGGCTGTCGGGTCAGCGGTCGGGGAAAAATACGGGGTGGTGGGTTACTTCAACTCGTTTTAACCCCTGAGCCAAATCCAAAAGAGTTCTATGGCCTCAATTTGACCTCTGAAAGCTCTAATACCAGTGTTTCACACTTCAACGAACGACAGACATCATTAAAGGTGAATACTACAGCTCTTAGACTTTGGAGTTCCAAATCTTTAGCACTTGATCGAATGACAGACAACAGTAAAGGTGAACATTACAGGTAAGAAAACTTAGTTCCAAACCCCGAAATTTCGGCTCATACTCACAAACTTGGACACAAAGCCAGGCCCAAAGTCAAAATAGTTAGACACGAAAGGCCAAAATGCACATTCAAAGTCCAAAAGACAAATAATTTAACACCAAAACACAAAAATGAAGATTCAAATTTCAAAAAAGTTAGACCAAAAGACAAAATAATTTAACTTCAAAATACGAAAAAGCGTCCATAATCGAATAGTTGGTCTCAAAACCTTAATATTTAGACCAAAAGTCAAAATAGTTAGACACAAAAGGTGAAAAAGTTATTTTCAAAGTCCAAAAGTTTGTCAAAATGACAACCCAAACTCAAAATAGTTAGACACGAAAGACCAAAAATGTATATTTAAAGCCCCCACAATATAGTTCAAAAGACAAATAATGTAACACTAAACCCGAAAATTTCAACGCATTCTCACAAACTTGTACACAAAACCCTACAAAATTTAGTCCCAAAGTGATACTAGTTCGACACAAAAGTTGAAAAGTTATATTCAAAGTCGAAAAGTTTGTCAAAATGACAACCCAAACTCAAAATAGTTAGACACAAAACCCCAAAAATGTATATGCAAAGTCCAAAAAGGTACTCCAAAAGACAAATAATGCAACACTAAACCACAAAATTTCGTCTCATAACGAAACAGTCGAACTCAAAACCCTAAAATTTCGGCTCATAATCACAAACGTGGACACAAAACCCTACAAAATTTAGACCCAAAGTCCAAAAGACAAAATAATATAACCCCAAAACACAAAAATCTCATCGCATAAGTAAAAAGTTGAAAATACAGGCTGTCTAGCATGTCTTGATTTTGACCTGATAAGTTTCTAAAAATAGATTTTGATCGTTGATACTTTTTGATAGATTTTTTGTCTTTTGGAGTACCTTTTTGGACTTTGCATATACATTTTTTGGATTGTGTGTCTAACTATTTTGAGTTTGGGTTGTCTTTTTGACAAACTTTGGATTTGAATATAACTTTTTCAACTTTTGTCTCGATCTTTGGGACTAATTTTTGTAGGGTTTTGTCTCAAAGTTTGTGAGAATGAGTTGAAATTTTCGGGTTGGGTGTTACATTATTTGTCTTTTGAGCTATATTTTGGGGGCTTTAAATATACATTTTTGGTCTTTCGTGTCTAACTATTTTGAGTTTGGGTTATCATTTTGACAAACTTTTGGACTTTGAATATAACTTTTTCACCTTTTGTATCTAACTATTTTGACTTTTGGTCTAAATGTTAGGGTTTAGAGCTTTTCGATTATGGGACGCCTTTTCGTATTTTGTAGTTAAATTATTTTGTCTTTTGGTCTAACTTTTTTAACTTTGAATCTACATTTGTTTGTGTTTTGGTGTTAAATTATTTGTCTTTTGGACTTTGAATGTGCCTTTTCGGTTATTTGTGTCTAACTATTTTGACTTTGGTCGTAGATTTTTTTTTAGTGTTTTGTGTCCAAGTCTATGAGTATGAACCTAAATGTTGGGGTTTGGAACTAAGTTTTCTTACCTGTAATGTTCACCTTTACTGTTGTCTGTCATTCGATCAAGTGATAAAGATATGGAACTCCAAAGTCTAAGAATTGTAGTATTCACCTTTAATGATGTCTGTCGTTCGTTGAAGTGGGAAACACTGGTATTAAAGTCTTCAGATGTCAAATTGAGGTCATATAACTCTTCTGGAATTGGCTCAGGGGTCAAAACGAGTTGAAGTAACCCACCACCCCGTATTTTTCCCCGACCGCTGACCCGACAGCCACTACCTACGCTTTGGCTAACGCGCTTCTCTGATTGGTTAATCCAGCTCTCAGTCATTTCTTTGCTCCGCATCCAATATTAATACTCTTCTCTGAGTGGTTAATCCAGATATCAGTCGATGTTGGCATAGTCACTCGCTGATTGGCTAATTTATTCATTTGTTACCAGGATGTATTTAAACTGGACGGCATTTCGTGTTATAAATTTGGTTGATTCAAGGAAGGTCATAATACACTTAAGTCTAGCGGAGAGTATATTTTACACTGTAAGTTGGATTGTTTTCTCTTAAAGTATGTTAACACTTATCGATAATAGGATATATTCAGTGTAGATGATTGAGACTATATTTAACGCTGTAAGTTTGAATATTTTGTTTTCTCATAAAGTGAGTTTAAGCTTATCGATAACAGGTTATATTCAGTGTAGATGATTGAGACTGTATTTTACGCTGTAAGTTTGAATATTTTGTTTTCTTTTAAAGTATGTTAAGGCTTATCGATAAAAGGTTGTTCAATTTAATTGATGTGTTTAACTTAGTTATGATAAGTATTGTTGAATTCGTTCGGTTTTTCTTAAGTAATGGATGCTTGAAGTATATATTTTACGTCTTGTTGTTATTCAATGTTATTAATGTATTTAAACTGGGTATGTTAAGTATTGTTGACACGGGGTTCTTTGATTTTCAACAGATGGTTTCTCATAATTAGATATTTTTTAGATAACATTAATGTCCATTGTGTCCAAAGAAGTTTAAATGGCGTAAAAATATGTTGCAACACACTCGAGCTGCGCATCGCCTTATACACCATGCTTGTACCATTTGTCAACTTACGTATACGAGTCGATGTTCTTTAGCCAATCATAGGAGACTTAAACATTCTACAACAACACCAGCTTCACCAGTGGCACCGTCTACCTCACTAGTTTCACCTGCTACAACACCAACTTCGGACTCGGTACCTGCTACAACACCAACATCAGTCTCGGTACTGCTATAACACTAACTTCATCGCCACCGGTTGCCCCTTCTCCCGCGACAAAACGAAAGATAGACGAAGAACATTCACCTCCGAGTAAAAAATTCAAGAACGATGACCCATTAGCAACTCTGCCTGATGATGTACGGGCTGTATATAGACAAAACTGGTTAGCTATAACCACCCACGCTACAATCTACAAGACAGTTTCTACATATACATTCGTCCACTTCCCTGATCGCCCGTTCACCACAGACTGGTCTGCTCTATTAAGGGCTGTGTTTGACAGTCAGACAACCCGATTCAAAATTAACTATCGTCACCACCTTATCCTAAGACATAGAGAGAGAGGTCATCTACGCTTCTTCCACTTTTCCCTCAATAACTCGTCTGTTCTCGAGTTCCCCCGTTTGATCAATAATCTTGGAGATTTCACAAGCTTCGTTGATTCTCTAAAGGACCACGGTCCCTTAGACACTGCCATGCTCAATAGACCCGATACTAAGTGGATGATGGAGAGCATTCCTGCGACTAGTTTTTTTTTTTATTTCACCTACATGACAACCCGATCAGTTGATTAGTCGTCACGTTCGAGCTTATGTGGTCAAAAGAGGGAAAGCGAGGCGGGAAGGTGACATGGTTGGAGAGAAGAGTATGCGTGGATAAGAGAGAGAGAGAGAGAGAGAGAGAGAGAGAGGTAGAGACCGAGAGGTTAAACGTTTACTGTACATTTATAAAATAGCTGTTATCGCTGCTGTGTAAATATAGGCTTTATTGTGCAAATTACATAGAAAGTCTCATATTTGTTTATTTTATTTGTCTTGATTAATTCACTTGTCAGAGAGAGAGAGATAGGGAGAGAGAGACGGCGACAGGAGAGAAAGAGAGAGAGAGAGGGAGAGAAGTCTTGGAGATTGTAGGAGAGATGATAGGAGTAAATGGAGAGAATGAGTAAGTGTTACAATAGAGGGAAGTCTATGAGGGAATAGGAGAGCGAAAGAGAGAGATAGAGAGAGAGAGAGAGAGAGAGATAATAGAGATTAGTATGGGATGGGGAAGAAGAGCTGATAGTCGTAAATCTCGAGAAAGAGTGTTACAATGGAAAGAAAGTCTATGAGGTATAGGAGAGAAAGAGAGCGAGAGAGAGAGGTGCGTGAGAAAAAGAGAGAGAGGAAGAGAGCAGATAGGTATAAATGGCGAGCCTGAGTAAGCTTTATAATGTAGGGAAGTCTATGAGGGAAGTTAAAATTATGAGGGAGGGTGGACAAGAGAGGAGTGAGGGTGGTATGGAAGGAGAGTAGTCTATGAGGAAATAGGAGGGAGAGAGATACTTAGTCTCACCAATACAGAAAAAAGACAGTTATGAAAAGTTAAAGAACGATCATAATGAGGAGAGAGAGCGAGAGAGAGAGAGAGAGAGAGAGAGAGCGAACCACTAACACCGAAGAACAAGGAAGAGATAACACCGGCTTTCCTCCATTTTGTTTTTAAATCATTACAGCACAGTATTTACAAGCACGCACCTGCCCTGATGAAGTGAGAAAACATTCAACCTGAGAGATACAAAAATAAGATCCTACACACACATTCCTCAACACACTGTGCATAAACAGGTCACTTCCGGGGTCACCGATACGAGAGGTCACCCGAGAGGTCAATGAGAGGTCATCAGGTAGATTCTTATATAGAAAAAAAATATGCCGGTACACTATTTATATAAGGAATATTATGCCGCTGGCGGTGAATTTATAGCCTGTAAATGCCATACTTCACTACTCTGGCCTGCCCAAATGTTCGCGTTGTTTTTTGATAGCCTGCAACACACACTCCAATCTGAATTGAATGGTGTAGGCCGCCCTTCGTTCGTCGCTACCAGGTTAGTTTATGAGTACTTCACTGATTCAATTATTGAACAAGACAATGTTTGGATAAATATAACTCACTTTATTTAGCTGATAACACTCTACTCTGTGCTCGAATGGTCCCAGTGATGTCCACCTCACACCCTCAGCATGTTACAACATCACCATTCCAGCTGAATCGAAAAGCACATTAGCAGGTTCTTTGTTTGCCTATAACAATTTTAAAACACTGATAAAGTTGTGCTATCCAACACTGGCGCCAGCAAGCCTTTCGCCTGCTCTCACTTCATATTAAGGTTCTAGTGTTTATCTCACTCACAGTTGAGGTGAGGCCTCTCACTCAATACACATGAATGATACAACCATAAATGTTACAACTATAAAAGTCACTAAATGTCTCTACAATCATGTGCAGGCCTCTCTCCTGCTCCCACCTCCTAAGATGACTCTAGTGTCCATCTCACTCACAGTTGAGATGTCGGCCTCTCACTCGACACACTTAAATGATACAACCATAAATATTACAACTATAAAAGTCACTCAATGTCTCTACAATCATGTGCAGGCTTCTCGCCCACTTCCACCTCCTAAGATGACTCTAGTGTTCATCTCACTCACAGTTGACATAACGATGACGCCTTACAACTCTACATTACTCCGCTTACGCCCTCAACGGTATACCATTTATGTCTCTTGAAATAACTGCCTCCTAGCCTCTTACATGAATAATTTGTGAGCCCACTGCTCCTACACAAGAAAACTCACATGTTACTTGTTCCAGTCCCTTCAGTTCTTGTTGAGTTAAACGGCCTTCCCAGAAATATTTTGTGAATGTCTTACTAAAGATTTGCTTTACAACTTTGAGCACACTGCTCGCATGCTGCTGTACTAACACTATCATCTGTTCTACTCATTGTTTCCATCTGCTCACGTCTAACAAACCCTGTCCATGACAATCAACTGGAAAAAGATCAAACCGCTCCCCCTAATTGTCCATGAATTTGGGTTGTACAAAGATGCACATCACACACACACACACAACTGTCCTTGGAATTATCAGCAGATAAATTGATATCTTACAACACTATCCATCGCCATTATGTACATCAATAAATATCCCACAAGACTTTCCATGGAACCTATCTGTACACAAATCGTGAGTCACCTGTCTTAACTCACTGACAGCTGACCACACAACTAAAATCTATCCGAAATCTGGTAGCCAATTGAATAGCGATCAAGATGGCGGAGTGACCGAGCCGATGTATAATTTTGATTCAGTGAAACATCGATTATTTCTATTCTATATGGATTATGTGCCAAATTTCCAATTCCAGAGAATGATATAATGTGATCTCAAATATCATTAAGCAGGATAGACATATAACATTTGTTTTTAAGGGTGTATAATAACAGTTTGTGTGTGAAAACAACAAAGATGTAGAGAAACAACACGAGGAGAAAATAGGTCACGTCCATCAGTGACCTCAGTGCGTGGGCAAGCACTGGTAACATAAACACAGCCCTTACTCTGCGACAGAACTAGCACAGCGGCAGAGGACAATGTAACATACACACAACAGTGCTCAGAGCCAAAATAATGGAGAAACAATCGCGATCATACAGACATAATTTAAATAAAATTGCAACCATCAATATTTGCGGTATCAGAGACAAAGAAGAACAATTAATCGACGCAATGATAAAAAGAAGAATCAAAATACTTGGAGTAGCAGACACAAGACTGAAGGAGAAACAAACAAGGAAATCGTACATGAATTATAGCGTAATAAACTCAGGAGTTAACACCAACGAAGTAGAAAAACACGGAATAGGGTTCATTGTAGACCCAGAAACGTCCAAAAACATTATAGAAATACATCAACATTCAGAAAGGATAATTACCCTAAGAGTAATAGAAAACAACGTCAATATAACATACATCCAAATATATGCACCTTGCAACAACAACGACGAAGAGAGCGAAGAATTCTACGAAACACTTAACGAAATCATAAACAAAGTAAATAAGAACGAAGATCTACTAGTGATGGGGGACTTTAACGGGAGATCAGGGAAACGCAAATATGAGAACTCCAAATATCTGGGCCCATTTGGAGATAACACAAATAGAAAGAACGAAAATGGCAACCGAATGCTTGAATTATGCAATCAACATGAATTATACATAACTAACACTTTCTGTAAGCATAAATACTCACAAATATACACCTGGTATAAATGGAACGATAACAATTGTAAAAGTCAAATAGATTTCATCCTAGCGAGAACACAAAGGAAGAGGGAAAATCAGAGACAGCAGAGCAGTACCTAACATCACAAATGATACAGACAATAAAATGGTGCTAATAACCATCCAGAAAGCAAAACAAGGCAACTATCCGAAAGGACAATAAAATTAAACCCATAGGCGGATCTAGCCTTAAAATTTTGGGGGGGCACTGCTATAGGCCTACTGTTTTGTTCCAGGTTTGCATAGACATCTTCGCGCTATCAGCAATAAGGGTGTGAGTCACTTGTGTATAATCGTCATTAGACCTTTGACGCAATTTGACTTTTCTAACAATAACGGGAATAAGTATACAGCATAAAATATGCATTTTATAAAAATTAAAACGGCACAAAAAAAAAAAGAAAATCTGTACTCACCAATTACATCAGTTTAATTCGTCTAGGCTTTTCTGCAAATTTCTGCATAACTTCTTCACTCGTGATGGTGTTTTTAAGCAATGTTTTTTCTATGTGAAGCACCGCCAAATTACGAAGTCTATCTTGTGTCATTGATGACCTCAGCCAAGTCTTAATCCTGCTCATCGCAGAAAAACTTCTTTCACATGCTGATGAGCTTATTGGTATGGTCATAGCAGCCCTTAGAATTTTATGAAAATGTGGGTAAGTGTTCTTGTTTACTACCTCTTTTAAGTGGCTAAAGCTGAATTGTGAAACTTCCCCTTCTTTGCTCCTAATTAATGTTTTGACAATTGATATTTCTGCTTTCAGGATAGTAACATTCAGTCCTAAACACTCAGCATATTTCTTTACAAATGGAGTTGCCTTTTCATAATCCAAACAAAACAGCCCATCAACAGCACATGCGAGTTGTAAGGATTCTTCACTAAATCTTTCCTTTAACCTTGCTGCAAAGACATCAATAACTTCAAAATATACTTTCATCTTCCAGTATTCTTTATTGCTCACACTTTCAGGGCCATCTAGGGGTTTTCCAACAGTTGAGAGAACAAAACTGTCTTTTAGCATCACACTTTCTTCATGTTTTCTTTTCTTACATACAGTAGGACTTTCTAAGCATATGCCGTGTTTCAGTGAAAATTCTTCAATATTCTTCCAAATCTTAGAAAATTCATCATCAGTTCTCTTGTCTACTATTGTCCGCATAGTATTTGTTATCAGTTCTGCAGCCTGTCCTAAAGTGACATTTGCATTCTGCATACATAGACTTAATACGTGGGTATAAGACAGGATTTCATGAAAAACAAACAGGTTGACAATGAAATTAAATGTTGATATTGATTTCAAAATTCCAATGGCTTCTATGGAGTCTTTGTCTTCATTTCTGTCAATTTCAAATTTTAAAGCTGCCACTACATTATCATAGTGTTTAATCAACAGATTACAATTCTGGTACCTGCATGTCCACCTAGTTGTACTTAATGAAATTATTTCAAAAGGCTTTGTCTGTAACAATCCTGACACCGTTCTTAAAGCATCATGATTTGACGGTTTTGAAAAATGTACATACAATGATTCCAAAGCATTGAATAAAAGTCTTGAAGATTCTATGTTTTTACAAATGTCTGTTACAATAAGTGCAACCTTATGTGCATAACAGTGGAAGTAAACAGCTTCAGGATAAAACTCTCTAATTTTAGCTTGCAGCCCTCCAACATCACCAGACATTACTGCGGCACCATCATAAGTTTGCGCTATTACTGATAATCCTTCAATACTAAACTTCCGAAGAACAGTCATTATCAAATCAGCTAAATCTATTGCTGTTCGTTTGCTTGAGCAATCATAGAAACCAAGGAATCTTTCATGTGGAGTGAGTTCATCGTCAACATACCGAACGCAGAGAGACAATTGTTGCTGTTTCTGACATCTTGCCTCATCAGCCATAATTGCAAAAAACTCGCATCTTTTAACCTCTTTAACTATTTTCTCAAAAAGAAGAGCTGAAGTTATGTCAATCACTTCATTCACAATAGTTTTGCTACAAAATGAAATGTTTTTTGTAAAATTTTGTTTAAATGTACTATCATACTTAGCAAACACCTCGCAGAACTCTAAGATATTACCCCTACTATTAGATTCTTTCTTGTCATCATGTCCTCTGAACGCAATGCCCTGTCTTCCAAGAAGTATAATAACATCAACAACTTTCGCCATGTACTCTTTGTTTTTTTCCACTTCGGTCTTATGTGATTTTGAAATCATTGACATGACACTTCCTTTTTCATTACTATATTTATGCATTGCATATTTTTCCATGCATAACAAATGACTTTTACTTTTTCCATGTTTATCAAGTTTTTCTTTTAATTTGTTCCAGTTTCTAAAACCAGATTTAGTCAATGTTTCTTCACATGCAAAAGATTTGTCAAATACACGACAAACGTAACAAAATGCTGCATCTTTTCGTTTACTATATTCTAGCCAGTGATATTGTTCAAAATAAGCTTTAGAAAAAGAACGGTTGACTTTACCACACAGTGAAGGCGGGTAAGATCTTAAGACTGGCCTTACTGGTCCAGAATTTAAATCGCCCAAGTCCATCTCACACTGACTATTAATATCCATACTGGGTCCTGCCACTGGTCCATAATTTAAATTGCCCAAGTCCGTCTCACACTGATTATTAATATCACTATTGAGTGGACCAGCTTCACATTTTATAAATGTAATTGTACGAGTATTAGGCAGACTAGCGTTGGAAACGAGATCACTTTCAGAAACTGGCTCACTGTTAACTGTATTAGTAGTTGTTGATGTAATAGTAATTTTTTTATCCTTCGTTTCACTAGGACTAATATCGACCCTAGATGTAGGTGTAAAATCAGAAAGCATAAAAGCAGATCGAGTTTCAGTTTCGTGTGATTTTGAAACTTTTTGAAAGAAATTTGTAATTCGTTTCATTTTTAAAATATATTAAAAACCTTTAGACATTAATAACAACTAAAATAAAACAGGTAGTCCGCAACTAAATGAAGTCCTTTTTACAGCATATATAACAAATATATGTACACCGGCAAACAACTCATTAAACATATCTACTCCCTTGTCCCTTGTGCTGTCATAAAATCAAATCAGCACGGCAATTTTGGCACCGCCAGAGCGATAAATAATTAACATTTTCTTCACAGAAGAACAATCGTACACAAAAAATATCGTATTTTTTTAGTTGTTTTTCCGTGGACATGATTTCAATATCAAAAGATTGAATAAATAGACCTATATATTTGTGAATTTTTTTTTATATTACCTCTTTTCTTCTTTAAAAATAATAATAATAAGTAAACAAACGTTGCTCTCACTTTATTAATGAATGTACTAAGAAGTACGTTTTTTTTTTGGGGGGGGGGCAATATTGCCCCCCCCCATGACCCCCCCCCCTAAATCCGCCCATGATTAAACCAACTTAAAACAGAAGACAAAATGAAAGAAACAGAAAAACAACTAGAAAACCAATTTAAACAACTACCACAACAAATAACTACAGTAGATAACGAGTGGCTCATATTCAAAAAATCATTGACGAAAATAGCAACCGCAATATGCGGAACGTAGCAAAGGAAGAAGGAGGGAAAGATGAGTACTCCATCGTGGAATGATATAGTCAAGAACGCCATAAAAAGAAAGAAAAAACTATACAAAATCTGGCTAAAAACTAAAAAGCCAAGCGATTATGATATATACACAATAGAAAGAAGAGAAGTGAAGAAATTAATCAAAGAAGAAAAACATAAAGCATGGATAAAATTTGGAGAAATGATTAGTAACAATCACAAATCAGCATCCAGAGACTTCTATAGAACAATTAAAGCCATAAGACAAAAGAAAGACAATTATGACCCAACTGAAATCATCAATGATAAACGAGGCCAAGCAATAACAAACAAAGCGCAAATCTTAACGAGATGGAAAGAATATTTCGAAGAACTTTTGAATGTAGAAACAACGAGTCCAAAAACACACAAAAAGCATCTAACAGTTGGCGATAAAGAACCAAATATACTAATGGAAGAAATAGAACAAACATTACGACTAGCACCGAGAAACAAAGCCCCAGGAATCGATAACATCCCAGTAGAAATGCTAGCAGCAGCGGGAGAGGCAGGATGTAAATGGCTACACAGAATATTCAACGCTGCATGGATACAACAGCAAGTCCCAGACGATTGGAAACAGTTCATTATATTACCAATATGGAAAAAGAAGGGCAGCAGAAGAGACTGCAACCAATATAGAGGAATATCGCTATTAAGCCACACAGGGAAGTTATATGCCAAGATAGTTGAAAAAAGACTGAGACCAATTATAGACCCACAACTAAGCGATGCTCAGATGGGCTTCAGGAGGAACAGAGGTTGCACAGATGCCCTATTTATCATAAAACAACTAGCGGAGAAAACAATAGAGCATAATAGAACACTGTATACAGCTTTTATTGACCAAGAAAAGGCGTTCGATAGGGTGGACAGGGAACAACTGTGGTCCGTATTGCCCTTGTACGGAGTGAGTCACCACCTAGTAGAGATATGCAAGAGCCTCTATGAAAGTAGTCGCACCACAGTAAGATCTTCAGCAGGCTACTCTAAACACTTCACCATTAACTCCGGAGTAAGACAAGGCTGCCTGCTTTCCCCTTTACTTTTCATCACATATATGGACAATATATGCAAATTACCATGCCCAATCCAAAGCAATATACCAACACGGACGATAACAAGCGATAACACAAAAGTGAACGAAATATACGTACCAGAAAACAGCAGAAGAGAGGAAGAAATAAATGAAATACTATTTGCAGACGACCAAGTTCTGATACATGAAACAACTGAGGACCTACAAGAACATATCAACAGGCTAAACAACACTTGTAAACAATACAACATGAAGATAAACATAAGCAAAACCGAAGTAATGGCAATAGTGAGAAAGAAAGAAAAACTAAACATCATAATAGATAATACAACTCTGACGCAAGGAGACAATTTTAAATATCTGGGTAGCACGTTAACACAAGACAATAACCAAGAGACAGAGATAGATATAAGGTGTAACAAAGCATGCCAAGTTATAGGCCAAGTATCAACACTATTGAAAAACAAAGCAATAACTACGGAAGCAAAAAGGGCAATATACAAATCAATTTTTCTACCAACTCTGTGCTATCAGTGCCAGAATTGGACGCTGGACTCTAGAACAATAAGAAAGATAACGACCACCGAAATGAAATGTGTCAGAAGAATGACAGGAAACAGCTTAAGGGACAGAGTAAGAAACACTGACCTGAGGAAGAAACTCGAAATTGAACCAGCCATCGAATACATAAAGAAACAACAGATAAGTTGGTTCGGCCACATAACAAGACAAAAAGAACTAACAATGACTCAAAGAGCCTTAAATAAACGCTACGAAAACGCCAGATTAAGAGGAAGACCGAGAAAGAGATGGATAAAGGGGATACTAGAGTAACTAGGAGGGATAACATCAGAAGAGGCCAACAGAAGATCAAAGAATCGCATATTGTTTCTCCCTTCGACGCCAACGGCAGCAGAGGAAGGATAGAAGAAGAAAAGAAGATATTATTATTTGATTTTTCCTTATTGTTGGTTGTTTCCTGATTTATTTTATCCATATATATGATGAACACTTCACTGTCATTATCTCCTAACGAGAGCGGGAATCGCCGTTTACTATGACTGACCACAATCATCATACAAGTAATTGCATTGGAGTAAGGTACATAAAGGTACAGAGAAATAACTGAAACGTCAAAAGCAAAACGTAGCGGATAATGAGTCTGCGATATCACGATTAGAGAGAGAGAAACTGAAGGCATGAGTTGTGTCACAGCCTTTCATAGACACAGGCTTTAGTTGAGGTCAATTAGCGGGGCTGGGTGGATCGACAAACGATATTCAGAATGTCTTTCTAACCTCACCACGTTTATCATTTTGTCGAAATCGACGATATATGTAAAGCGTGTTTGAAATAAGAAAACATCAGTTACAAGTGTTCAAACACGACACAGATAATTGCTCTTCATCCCCATCTGTAATATATTTCATGGGAATTCTGATAACGTTTTTCTTCAACAGTTTAGAGCTAGTTTAACATTAGAGAGTATGTGGAGGTCAAACGTATGTGAATGTGTTTGAAAATATTGGACTTCACTAACTTTCAACAGGGGACTGTATCGCATAAATAAGATCGTGTGTTCAACAAAATATGAGATAGATTACTTCCCTTTCATGTTAACTGCCCTGCTTGGCCAGACTGGAAATGTGTGGCTTTTATTATTTGTAGAAATCGATTAATGCTATGCTGATATTATTTATCATTAAACATGATTTGCTGAAAAATCAGTACTTGTCACTCTCAATCTCTCTCAATATTTGTTTACTTATCTCTCTCTCTCTCTCTCTCTCTCTCTCTCTATATATATATATATATATATATATATATATATATATATATATATATATATAGCCGCTCCTGGCAAGACTTTCAGTAGCGTAGATAAATGGTGTAGTGATTTACAATAAGGTATAGCCTGTCTCTTTCATTCAGACTGTAACATCCGACATCAGACTGACATCATTTTTTGGATACTGTAAATTTTGACTTTAATAATTCATCATCATCATCGAGTGCCATCTCCGCAATGAATGAACGACGGTTGGCTACCATGGAGCGCCATTCAGCTATGTCTCTTCTTTAATGATGCAGGTTGTCATAGGTTGATTTGTTCTTCTTTTGATGTTACTCGTCCATGTTAGTCTTAGTCTGCATCTGCCTCTTTTACCTTTTATTTTCCCTTCCAAGAATACTTTTAGTAGGTGCATGCGTCTTTTAATATGCCCCCAAAAATCGCATTTGTCTTGTTTGAAGTGCGCTTAATAATTCTCTTTTCTTTTTTAGTTGTTTTAAGACTTCATAATTTGCTTTTTTTTCTTCCTACTCAATTCTAACAATTCTTCAATATATCCACATTTCAAAGGCTCCACTTTTCTATTATGTTTTCTTATCTACTGTCCACGTTTCTGCACCATATAGTAATGTTGAAACGATATAACATGTTCAAATTCTTAGTTTTAACCCTGGCGTTATTTGTTTTGATGTTAATATATTTTCATGACATTAACATTACTTTTTACCATTCCTATTCTTATCTTTATTTCAGTTTTACATTTACCATCACTATTATAGTATGGCCAATGTAGTTGTAATTCTGAATTTTCTCAATGTTTGATCCTTCATTTTGATATCCACTTGTGGGTTTTGAGTATTTTATTTGTTTATGATCACGTTAATAACTAACGAGCAAATATTTATAGAGAATAAGGGACTAACACAAGGACCAAAAGAAGCAACATAAGAACACTTAAATGATTTAACACTCAACACAACTTGAATCAGCAACAACAAATTAGTAGTCATGAATATCGCAAAATAGAAACAGGAGATCAACATAACGATATAAGGCAGGCAATTAAAACAAGTGGAGGTATTTAAATATCTAGGAAGTCTAGGGATAAAAAAAACGTTTCTCCTAAAAAGCCACAATTAAACATGTAACCAAAGTCAAATCATCGGGGCAACTATCACCACTATTGTCCAACATGGAAATAATAACAGAAGCAAGACGGGTACATCGTAACACAAAGTAGTACTGCTTGTATCAGATCTGGACTGTAGACTCAACAATAACAAAATTATGAAAGTATAAAATACAAAAATTAAGAAATGAGTAAAAAGTTCAGACTAATTCTGTTATTGTTTGTAAACACTTGTTCATTGATGGAATAAATGTTTTCTTATATCAATTATGTGTTTGTCAATGTGGAAATATTTCCTCCATCCAACTTGTTCATTGATGAAATAAATATTTCCTTATATCAATTATTTGTTTGTCAATGTGGAAATATTTCCTCCATCCAACTTGTTAATTGGAAAAAATAAAACACTGACTGTGTCCATCTCTTGTTTTCTTCATCCCATAACCTAGAGTGTGGTTACGGCAACACTCACAGACTTCTTCATTGAACTTTATCTAAAGTCATTCTTTGAGACCCTGTCTAGTCGAGGCAACACTCACAGACCTCTTCATTGAACTTTATCTAAAGTCATTCTTTGAGATCCTGCCTAGTCGAGGCAACACTCACAGACCTCTCCATTGAACTTTATCTAAAGTCATTCTTTGAGACCCTGCCTAGTCGAGGCAACACTCACAGACCTCTCCATTGAACTTTATCTAAAGTCATTCTTTGAGACCCTGCCTAGTCGAGGCAACACTCACAGACCTCTCCATTGAACTTTATCTAAAGTCATTCTTTGAGACCCTGCCTAGTCGAGGCAACACTCACAGACCTCTCCATTGAACTTTATCTAAAGTCATTCTTTGAGACCCTGCCTAGTCGAGGCAACACTCACAGACCTCCCCATTGAACTTTATCTAAAGTCATTCTTTGAGACCCTGCCTAGTCGAGGCAACACTCACAGACCTCTCCATTGAACTTTATCTAAAGTCATTCTTTGAGACCCTGCCTAGTCGAGGCAACACTCACAGACCTCTTCATTGAACTTTATCTAAAGTCATTCTTTGAGACCCTGCCTAGTCGAGGCCTATGTGTTCTCTGTTATCTCCTCATCTATTTCTCTGTTTACAGATCCTTCTTCTATCATTAACAGTTACCTCCATAACGGCCTATGCCATGACATGGTATACGAGACTAAACCATTTCATGCTGCGTTTTTTCTTGGTAGTGACAAGGTCATCAATCACTTCAATTATTTGTGTTGTCTCTTTGGCGAGCTATTTTATTCTTGAGACGAGAAATAGATGCTCCTTCGAAAACATTTCATGTCCACGACTTGCACTTTATTATGTAGCATTGCTGTCAAGGGTGTAGAGAAATATTGATATAGCAAAGTTGGGCACACGCCTGGTTTTAGAGCCACGCGTATTCTCATCTTTCTAAATATGTTTTAATTTATCAGGGCTGCTGTAGTTTGCGTTATCCTATCTGATATTTTTAGTTTAGGACTTTCATTGTGGACAGTTGTTTATAAGTTCTATTCTAGTGATATAAATAGTTAATTACTGTCGGGAAGTCCCCTAATTCGTTCTAATCTATGTCACTGCACCCATGAAAGGGCGTTAACACAAACTGTCAATGTGGTCGACCTTCACGAATGCCCTAATCGGCTGCACATGCAAAGATTCCAATAGACCTCCATCAAAAATAAAGTTCACAGTCACTTTCTCTCGCCAGCTCTATCTAACAAAAAATACATTACAGCCACAGTATATAAAAGTAGCAACTGTTTATACTCCGTGTCCATTTATTTTTATTGTTGCAAGTCTACCTGACAATTTGTGGCCATCCATGGCGTTAATTGTTCCTCCATCATTGGCTTAATGCCACATGTCCCACCTGTTTTATTCAGTCCCTGATTCAGGTCCGTTAGTTCTTCTGTTCCTGCCATTTGATGTGCATCATTCTGCGAAGACTTCGCATGTGGAAGATATTTCTTCTTTTTTCATGACTTGAGTATGTTGTGCAGGTTTCAGATCAACATAACACACGTTTGATATATTAAGAGTTTGGTCTTTACTGTTAATTTCGTGTTGTTCCAGGTCCGTTATGTTAGTTTGCTGAAAGTCGTAATTACTTTATCAATTCGACTGTTTATTTCATCATCAAGAGAAATGGTTGACGTGGTTGTGGATCCAAGATACGAGAATTTCTGAATTGACTCAAGTGAACAATCTTTCAAAGTGATTCATACAGGATACATATCTCGTTTAACTTAGAAGTACTGTTATCTGAACACAAAAAGACAGTGACAAAATGTGCATGACTTGATCAAGGTTGTTGAATAATGACTTCACTATGAGAATGACTTGGGTGGCATCGTCTTCAAATTTTATTATATTTGTATTGTGTTTGAACAATGGATACATGATTATGGCCAGCCTCTTGTCGGCTAGATCTTGTTACAGACAGTAGTAAGTGCATTTATTCCTCTCGACCGTGTACGAATTATTTCCGCTGGGATATTATCCACACCAAAAGAATTTCTATAGATTCCATTATCTGGCTTTAACTTACAACTCTGTAGACAACCGGCTCACGAATGTTTAAGGTTTTACAAATGTTCGATCGAGTTTGATTTTCTTCATCAAATTAAAATAACACAAACTATGAGTCCATTTTATGTCCCAAACATTGCCGTCTTCTCTGATATTGATAACCTTTTGATTCGGAATCTCGCAGCAGGAAGCAATCTGACCATCAGCAGTAGACCGTACATGAAATGTGCCGGCGAAAAAAGCGACTTAACTTCTTTTGCTTGTGATGTTTGCTCACTTGAGTGCAGTGAAATGTGATGACCATAAACTGTGAATAACCATGAATTGTGAATGACTATGAACTGTGAATGACCATGAACTGTGAATGACCATGAACTGTGAATGACCATGAACTGTGAATGAACATGAAATGTGACTGAACATGAAAGGTTAATGACCATGAACTGTGAATGACCATGAACTGTGAATGACCATAAACTGTGAATGACCATGAACTGTGAATGACCATGAACTGTAAATGACCATGAACTGTGAATGAAGATGAAATGCGAATAACCCGAAAATGTGAATGACCATGAACTGTGAATGAACATGACATGTGACCTGACATGAAAGGTGAATGACCATGAACTGTGAATGACCATGAACTGTGAATGACCATGAACTGTGAATAACCATTAACTGTGAATGACCATGAACTGTAAATGACCATGAACTGTGAATGACCATGAACTGTGAATGACCAAGCACAATTAATTACATTTCCACATTTTTAGATCAGCAAAAGTTCAAATAAATCCTATTTTGGGACACAAAGCGGTATATATTATACCCGACTATATATATATATATGAAGCAAGATCATTTCGAAATATATAAGTGTACAATTTGTTATCACTAATTTATAAAGGATCATCAATAACCGATACAATTTTTTGTTTATAACATCACAGTCGCTAATTGGATGTATCTCTCTCTCTCTGCGATCAGGACCCAATCAGAGTAGGATTCCAGAATCCCACATGAAGTCACCAGTCAGTTTAATTGTGTTGATCGCTCCCACAGACAGAACAACACATTCAGAGTATGCCAGATCCACTATGATTGAACAGCCGTTAAAACGTTGCACTGTGTTCTGCGCCAGTGGCCCAGTGCATCCGATTTCAGCCAGCATTTTATTCAGGTTTGCTTTCCTTAGCCTTTGATTATCCCCAATCGTCCTGCAAGGCAGCAGATGATCTTTTCTGTAGGGGGATTCTGCCCTTAGATGGTCTGCCTTCCCAGGTTTACGAGCACCATCTGCCGGAGTCAATAGAGATGACTAACACTGACATACACACACAAAGATATGAGATGTGAATAACACAGACAATACATAGCGATACGAGACATGACTAACACCGACACACATCAAGATATATGACACACGACTATCATAGACATGCACATAAAGATATGAGATATGACTAACACAGACATGCACATACAACGATATGACATATACCTAACACACAAATATATAAGATATGACTAGCATAGGCTTACACACACAAAGACATGAGATGTTACCAACATAGCCAGGCACACACAAGGATATGAGAAGTGACAAACACAGACATGCACACACAAAGATATGAGATATGACGAACATAAACATGCACACAAAGATATGAGATATCCCTAACCCAGACATGCACACACAAAGATATGAGACATGGCCAACACAGATACACATTAAGATATGAGATATTACTAAACTGAGACGCACATAAAGATATGAGACATGATTAACACGGACACACCAAGATATGAGTCATGGCGAGCACACATACACAAAGCTAAGATTTGAGCCATGACCAGCACAGAAACACACCAAGATATGAGCCATGACCAGCACAGAAACACATTAAGATATGAGCCATGGCTTCACGGAAAAACTCCAAGAAATGAACCAAGTCCATCACATAAAAACATTTAGGTATCCATATGCTTGGGTTTGTTGTAGTCTGCAGACTATTTTTAACGTGTGAATCAACGACATACTAGACGCAGGATTCGATTAACTGTTCACAGGTTTCGTTCAATCAGTTGTCCGGAGATTTGAGAGCAGTCTGACCCGTAGAACGTTCCCGTGCATGCACAGTTCTCTGTTGACTGTTCACAGGTGTCGTTGAAACAGTTGTCCGGACATTTGAGAGTGCAGTCTGCCCGTAGTACGTTTCATTGCACTTACATATAGTTTATACTTACATATAGTTTATACTTACATATAGTTTGCTAATTGGATGAAGTAAGAACATATTTGCACTTACATATAGTTTATTATATCTTAGTTTTTCTTTGGCTGTGATCTTTGCCCGCTAAACTTGAAGTTTTCCCACTTGTTCAAAAGAACAGGGATCGTGTAGAGAATTGGATTTGCTGCTGAGTTTATGGGAAGAACGATAACCGTTGTCCAGGCAAACACGTCATTGTTGATTTCACGTCCGCCAAGAGACAATAAACCCATGAATCCTATAGGAAACCAGCACAGACAATTTGACAGAGCTATCAGGGACAGTTGTTTAGCTACTGTTATATCTGTAGCCCTTCTTGATGACGCGTTTGACGTAGTACCAGAACATCTGTTCTTTGACATGGCTCTAAATATGGCTCTTTGACCGCAAGCTATGGCCAGACACATCAACAAATTCAGCACAATAAACACGGCAAATGAGAACTCCCAGCCTTTGAGTCGTTTAGTTGTTAAAGGTAGGCCAAGACACATGGCATTAGAGGAATTTATTTTAAAATTAAAAACAATCGGAGTCAATGCCAGAATGGATCCAAGAATCCATGACACAAGAAGTGCAACATTTTTACTGATGTTAGAAAATCTCATTTGACCTAAAGGAAACTTCATCATTAAAAATCTGTCCAATGTGATCAGGAAAACAAAGAATGTTGAGGTTTCACTGGAAAGAGTAGCCAGAGAAGCAGCAAATCTGCATACACAACTGTCTCTCCATGTCTTGTCATAAAGTACATATGTACCACGATAGTAATGATCAGCTGCAGCGATAATGAACAGATAGACTCCCATAATAAAGTCAGATATACCCAAGTTTGTCACGAATAGACCGTAGCCTGTTTTGAGAACTGATCTATCATAGTTTACACGAAAAACAATGACAGTCGTGTTACCAAGAAGGGCAACAACTGCGACCACCCAGAGAAGAACACGCTGAACATGAACAGCTATCAGATCAGAACAAGAGGAAATGGCGTCGTCAGAGGCGTGGCACACGTAATAAGGAATGTTTGGTCCTCTAATTTGTGGACAACATAATTCAAACCTGTCAGTGTACAGATGTTGACTGACAGAAAGTCCTTTATAGAAATCTTCATACAAATTATCTATAGGCAGTCCACACACGTTAAGTGTATGTGGGTAAAAGTTGGTTGGAAACGTGTTTTTACCATCAAAACTAGAGATCAATGTAAAACTTAAGTCTAAATGTTTCAGATTCGGTAAGCCACGCAATGCCAACTGACGTAAGCTAGACATAGCGGTATAGGAGAGGTCAAGCATCTCCAATAATGGGAAATGCAACGTGTCGATAAAATTAAAGTGTGTGTTGTGAGACAAGTTCAAGTTACGAAGATTGTATGCCTCGAGTCCAATATAGCGAGAACCAACAAATGATTGCATCTGATTATAGCTGACATCACATTTTATGGCCATTGGGAAAAAATTAGTAATCAGTATTAGCCACAAATCCACAATTCCGCAGTTAGACCAATGAACGAACATTGTTTCCAACATATAATTATGTGCATATAGTTTAAGACCAGAATAATTAATGTATCGAGATTTGGTGTAGCTTTGATTTTCCAAATTCGAGGCTGCAGTTGTGTAGTTAGATATCGTGACTGTCCCTGACACACATCGGAAACCTTCAGCACACTCCCCCTTACAGTCTATCTCATCGTCTCGGTGTGGACAGTCCGGATGTCCGTCACAAACTAGGTCAGGATGTAGACACACTTTACTATCCCAACATGCAAAGTTTCCACTACAATGGCCAGTATTGTTTAATTGTTCATCTTCTCCTGTAGGACAGTCTTCTTGTTTGTCAAGGACATAATGTTGAGGAATGCAGTAAGAACTCGGACACTTCACATATCCTTCAGGACACGAAAAGCCCTTACAGTCCTCTAGATGAGACATTCGTCTACAGTCAAGAACAGCTCCATACTCGTCTTTGAGGAAGACACATTTTGGGGCCCAGAAACTCCGACCTAAAAAATTATAACAAGTGACTTCAACTCCCGTACTCTCTCTACTCCTGTCTAATGACCTAGCTAGCCTATCACAGTCGTCAATGCTAGAGGTTAATTTATCGTTAAACACACAATTATCGTGATAGCAAATAAAAGCGCTTGTTTTGTTGCTCTGTAAATAAACGTCAATGATATCACTAGTGGTAACGCCAGCAGTCTTCCCAATGATGGCACAGACTGTGCAGTCAACATTACCATCACTATCATAAACTAGAGGTAAGCACACACCGCTGCAACAATAAAACACTTTACAACTTTCTCTACAACGTTCATTACCTTCACTCAATGAAAGGTCTACCTTTTGTGTCATACAAGACACCTCGTCTCTCTTGTTGCTACAGTCGTTGAGAGAGTCACAGACAAGCATGTAGGATATATATCTGTATTCTCCAGCATCGTCACCACAGTCAAACAGGGGAAATAATTCAAATTTGACTTTCTTTAAATATTGTGAAAAGTTCTTGCTTGCAATGTGAGTGGATATAGACACAATGTTACCGCCAAATTTGATGAAATCTCCTTTCGTTACAGTTTGATTGAAACGTTCATTTCTGGAAGGTTTTATTCTCATCACGTCCATGGGCTCTAATCTACGAGGAAGAACCATCTCATCTACAATAAATCTCGGCGTAGTCTCACAATCAACGTCCGTCCAACCGTCAACAAAATGACCTTCATTGCTGATACTGTTGACGTCATTCTTGGGACTGTTCCAGAGAAACTCCCAAACGACGCATGCCCGGCTTTTCCCATAAGATGGTCGACCTGGCAGCCAATTATTTACCACCAGGGGGCGATCTCGATATTTATATGTTAGAGGCCAAATAAATCTGTCACCTTCATTCATTAAACCCCGAAAGAGACCGATGAAAATATCAGTTGTAGAATTAATTTCTTGATTGTGAAGCTCTATCCTGAGTCTGGCTTGAAGAAAACGCATCTCCTCTTGACTTTCTATGGCTACAGGGAGTATGCCGGAATTTAAATAATTAAACACACTTCTCATACCCTCAATCATGTCTACTAACATATAACAAGACAAAGAATCTGCTCCATCACTATGTTCAAAAGGAAACCATCCACACCTACATTGACCACACATTTCCATAAATAATAAATATACGTAGTATTCTACTGATTGCTCTGCACTATAGTTGATACCAAGTATTGACTGTTCCATATGTGATCTTCCTGCAACGATAATTATTATTCTAATGTCATTGTGTTGCTGTTCCATTAATTCTGGGAGGTCGTTTACACCTTGTCCTAGAGACGGACTGTAACCTTCTAGAAGTATCACAGCCACGTGGCTCACGTTCTCACGCACTCCGGCCATCTCAGAAAATAAACGCTGAACAAACTGAACTTTAAGATCTATAGCCTCTTGTACATTCTTGAAGCCCTCCATCTTGCTTGTGGTGTCATTCAAGCCGTATATGACTTGACATGTTACATTGAATTGCCAAGACTTGACGTTAATGTCTGGATTAAGGAACGAGAATCTGTCATAGACAGCAGCGAACATCAAATTTGAAGTAGTTTCCTTGTAACAATCTAAAAGATATTGTACCAATGAAGTTATGACCTGCATTTGATAATTCGATCCCAATGTAGCCTCGTTGTCGTATATAAGAAACAAAATGTCCATCTTTCCTGTAGAACAATTCTCTCGAGGAGAGCTTCCCCATTCCCGTCCAGAAATTTCTGTAAATTAAAAAGAAAATGAATTCGTGATTTCATTGTCTTCTTGACTTTTATATGACTAAACAATACCAATAAATGTCCGTTTATACTTCAAACTAACCGCTAAAGTCGCCTTCATCTAAGATTGTGTACATTTGACTAAAGTCTCATTGTTTGTGGCAAGGTGATAGATGCTGCACATGTCCGTGACCTTCAATTCTCTGTTCTCACAAATGTTGGATTGTAACCGTGAATGATGGTACATACATATTTGGATCATAATTAAGCGAGGACATAAGACAAAGTAACGACCAGACAAATTTAACGTAGGAACAACTAAGAGACCATGTTGAGGAATAAACCGCCGTGACTGAACACACGTTGGAAAACTGAGAATGACCATGGCTGTTTGTAAGAAATGTTGAACTCACAAACTGAAGGCTAGTCACATGGTGACAGGTGGTCCTGGGATGGTCACCTTGGAGATAAGAGAAGAACAGTGTAGTATTGGATATCATTTATCTTAAGAAAGAAAAGTTAGCCAGATGTTACCTATATACAAAGAACAGGAAAAAGTCCTTGTTTAGGAAGGTCACGTCCAGCCCAGAAAGTAACAGGTGTGAACTTGACCGACCGAACTCATGGATTTTTTCAGGGCTTGGTTCTGAAATCTGTCACAATGAGTGGACAAAGAGAAGCAGGAAACCAGGTTAATTTTCGGTCAAAAGAAAGGAGTATAAAGTTAGAGGGTTGAACTAGAGAACTAACAGATAGCCACGCACTAGAGACCTATAGGCACCGAGATGATCACAGGAAACTAGATTAGTTAGCCACGGAAGACAGACATGGCAAGGAGAGATAGTCCAGTGTAAGAACTCAGTCAGTCGTTGGAGACAATTAGAAACAGAAGACACAGTCGAAAGAGAGCTAGATAGAGAGACATCTAGAAAATCCAGTGTATGGAGTTAGAGCAGTGAATCAGTGAGTAGACCTTCATTAGAATAGTCACTATAGGAATAGCTGAGGTATAACACCGACGGTAGCCGAAGTGTTTCAGCGGCCAAGACAGTGGATAGATTGAACAATTATTTACAGAGACGATAAAAAATGTTATAGCCTGATAGTGTATAAATAGATATAATAATTGATCACTGAATTTTTAATGCATTCAAGTGTGTCCAGTATTGAATTTTGAGTGTGTCATTTAGTAATTCACCATGTAATTCATCAAAGCATGAATACATGATTATTATTACACTTCACAACACTCCACAACACTGACTGCACTGCACTTCACAACACTACACTACACTACACTGCACATCACTCCACTACACTACACTGCACTGCACTTCACTACACTACACTACACTACACTACACTACACTACACTACACTACACTACACTACACTACACTACACTACACTACACTACACTACACTACACTACACTACACTACACTACACTACACTACACTACACTACATTACACTAATCTACACTACACTACTCTACACTGCACTACACTACTCTACACTACACTACACTACACTAATCTACACTACACTACACTACACTGCACTACACTACACTACACTACACTACACTACTCTACACTAAACTAAAATACATTACACTACACTACACAGCACTGCACTTCACAACACTACACTACACTACACTACACTACACTACACTACACTACACTACACTACACTACACTACACTACACTACACTACACTACACTACACTACACTACACTTCACAACACTACACTACACTACACAACACTACACTGCACTACACTACACTACACAACACTACACTACACTACACTACACTACACTACACTACACTACATTACACTTCACAACACTACACTACACAACTCTACACTACACTACACTACACTACACTACACTACACTACACTACATTACACTTCACAACACTACACTACACAACTCTACACTACACTACACTACACTACACTACAATACACTACGCTACACTACATTAGATTTACTTCCTCATAAAAACTCTTCATTAAAATAATGTATGAATGAATGAAATGTAGGTTTATGTACGAAGGGCAGCTTAGAGAAACATTTGAAATAAGAACATGTGTAAGGCAGGGATGTCTTCTATCTCCATTTCTCTTTCTACTGGCCATAGATTGGATTATGAAAATAACTCATAACAACAGAAATGTAATCAAATGGTCACTGGCCAAGCAACTTAATGACTTATACTTTGCAGATATAAGTCTTCTATCACATAATCACCAACATATATGTAAGGTAAAATGAGCATAATTGATGAGAGATCACGACAGTTGGGATTGAAAATAAATAGAAGTAAGACCAAAATTATGAGAATTAATGCAGTTGTAACTAACCAAATAAAAATATGAGAAATACCTCTACTAGACGACTTGCAATATTACATATAGCTGGGCAGTAATATAGATAAAGAGGGAGGGACAAAGAATAATAACAAAATAAGGATATCAGAAGCAAGAGTTGCATTTGTTTCACTTAGAAAAATATGGAAATGCAAATAAAATTGGTACAATTAAAACATTAAAAACAATTGTCAAATCTAATGTTAAGTCAGTACTATTATATGGATGTGAAACATGGAGAGTAACACAAAATTAAAATCATTATGATAAAGACCTTCATTAATGAGTGATTGCACAAAATAATGGGACGAAATGGCAAAAGAAAACCACTAACATAGAATTATTGAAAACTGTCAAGTCAAATAACAGTGGATAAAGAGACATAAATCCTAAAGACCTACAACAATTGTTTAATGTGATAAACATCACAAGCAAAAAATATGGACTAGAAATGAATATCAAAAAGACTAAAACTATGATCATAAGCAAAGAAAATTCTCAAGACCTACAATTAAATATCACAGTTGAGGGAATACATCTGGAGACAGTCCAGAGCTACAACTACCTGGGACATACTATAACCAATGATGGAAAATGCAAAATTGAAATAAACAAAAGAATAGGTATGACAAAAAGTAATTTTAATGCCATGAAAAATATACTAATATCAAAACAAATAACACCAGGACTAAAACTAAGAATAGCAAAATGTTACATCTTCTCAATATCCCTGTATGGTGCAGAAACATCGACATTAGACCAGAAAACAGAACAGAAAATTGAAGCCTTTGAAATGTGGATTTATAGAAGAATAGGTAGAATTGGATGGAAGGAAAGGAAAACAAACGATAACGTTTTAAAACAACTCAAAGTGAAAAGAGAACTACTAAACACAATTACAACAAGACAAATTAAATTTATGGATCATGTTGAAAGACACAACAGCCTAATAAAAGTACTATTGGAAGGGCAAATATAAGGTAAAAGAGGCAGAGGCAGACCAAGACTAACATGGACGAGTAACATCAATATATGGACAAGTCAACCTATGACAATCTACACCATCAAAGCAAGAGACAGAGTGGAATGGCGTTCCATGGTAGCCAACCTTCGATGCGGAGACGGCACTCGATGATGAAAAAGATAAATGGAGATAGAAGGCATCCCTGCCTTACTCCTGTTCTTATTTCAAATGTTTCTGTAAGTTGCCCTTCATGCACCACACTACATTTCATTCCTTCTTACATTGTTTTTATCAGTTAACAAACTGTGTTGGGATCTGTATTGACTTAACAACTTTTAAAGCACTCCTCTGTCTAAACTATAAAATGTCTTTTTGTTATCTATAAATTCAATATAAAGTGGGGACTGTGGTCCTAACATTTGTTCAACTATTATACGTAGGGTATTTATTTGATCAGCACATGATCTGTTCTTCCTTAAACCTGCTTGTTCATCTCTTAAATGTTTTTTCATGGCGTCTTTTAGTTTCTCCAGATATTCTGCTTAATAATTTTCCTGGCACGGATAGTAGCATAATTCCCCTATAAACTGTGCACCCTATAAACGTCCTTTGTTTGGTAGTTTGATCATATAACCTTCTTTCCAGTCGTTATGTATTTCTTCCCTCTCCAAAATTGTAGCTAAGAGATTATGTAACATCTTGTTAGAGGTGTTAATAGTTGCTTCATTGGCTTCCGAGGGAATTTCATCTGGTCCTGTGGCTTTACCATGTTATAATTAGTTGATAAACAGCTATGCCATGCTACCCTAGAATTGCCTTTAATGGGATTACTGTGACCACAAACCACTCTCCATGTGTGTACCACATATTTACACTCCAGAAAGAAATACTTAATATAACAACATCATATGCCGTCTGTGATATTAATGACCACAAACCAGGAGCCTCCTGTATGATTGATACAACTGTTGCACCAAGCACTTCATCAGCAGAGCCAGATCTATGGAATGTTAATCTGACATTGTTCTTGAATAATGTCCAAGTTAATGAGACATCAGAATCGTGTTGCAGCAGCTACAAGAAGGGAGCAGAGAACATCAAGTTCTGCTGCTATAAAAGAGACTTGCCTTGCTATCCCAGAATTGCCTTAAATGGGATCACTGTAGTTGAAAACTCCTCTTGTGTAAACTACACATTCACATCCAAGAGTGAATCAGTGAAGGTCACAAAATGATATTTTCTCTGTGGTTTAACTAACTACAGGTCAGATGGCTTCTGTTGGATTGGAAATGATAACTTACCACCACTGTGTGTCTATATGTTTGGAATTGGAGTTATCAACGATGGCCTAACATCATCAAGTGCTACCACGATCATCATTTTCGGGAGGACGCGAACTTCCATGGTATATGGTGGATAGGCGGCAGGAACCATTGAAGGCTATGTCTGAAAAGTGTTCCTTCTTGCAGTTTCCTCATATTACAGCACGCTCAGCAGGCAGAATAGCCAAGGAAGACAGTGGTGCATACGCCATGACCACGAGTAGCATGACAATGGAGGTGATGGCAGTGACCAAGGCATTCAAATGGTTAGAGTCACAAGACTACATCCACGCATGTATACTGAGTGATTCAATGAGCATGATAAAAAAAAGTGGAGGCGGGCTATGTACGCATGCAATGGGTAGAGTCGTTGCAGAAATCCAAAATACGTAAGCTCACCTTTGTCTATGTCCCTGGACATGCGGGGGTACGGGGAAATGAGAGAGCGGACAGGTTGGCTAGCTGCGCTGTCGTTGAGGACGGGCAACCGATGGATCGGGCGGACATCATCAATGCCCTCCGAGATGTGGGAAGAGCACAGGACTTCGACAAACACAGATCAACGTCACTTCTTCGGATGGTGGAAATGGGAGTTAAGATGGGCACGGCCAGAAATGAGAAACTTGGTGGCCGTGTAAGAAGACTTATCAACCAACATAGAACTGGAGTCGTCAGTCGCTGGACACTGAGGGAATTGCTGAGGAGGGGATCTGAGCACCTATGGACATGTTCGGAGTGCAATGATGATGACCCGCAAATAACTCAATAACTCAATAACTCATATTCCAAGTCCGGCTTGTTTTAGGAGCTACTGAGTTAAGTGCTCTGTGCACACCGTGAGATGTGTGTCTCATCCGTTTTGATCCTGTTTCGATATCCCGCTTGGTTACGATGAATGATGATATCGTATGACAGAGAACAGTTGGCTGTGTTCAATTTCTGCGCGGTTTCGTCTTATGTCTTTTGGCGTGTGCTGAGACTGCTACGATGGGGACTACAGTTACCTTTCTTTGTTTGGGAGACGTGTTAGTAATTCGGATGATTCCACTGGCACGGGCGGTGATAGACAAAGGTGACCATCCGTATTTTGGATTTCTGCAACGACTTTACCCATTGCATGCGTACAGAGCCCGCCTCCACTATTTTTTACTTTTTTTCATCGAATCACCCAGTATACATGCGTGGGTGTAGTCTTGTGACTCTAACAATTTAAATACCTTGGTCACTGACATCGCCTCCATTGTCATGCTACTCGTGGTCATGACGTATGCACCACTGTCTTCCTTGACTATTCTGCCTGCCGAGCAGCTGTAAATGCCCATGCACTTCTTTAGTGTCGTATTACAGATCCGGCTGTATAGATGACTGCATCTTTCTCATCGGTGTTATCGCAGATGAGACCGTTGACCTCAGCATAAACCACAGCCGGGTTCTGTTCCCTACTTTTCCTGTCGAGTGTGACAATACACGAGAAAGTCCCCTTGAATGACGTAAGCACCGGTATCCATTCCTCACCAACGCTGATATTGGTAAGCCCACTAACCTGTTTGATGACATCTTCTGCTCGGCCCACCCATGATTTGCCTCTTTTAAGCCTGGCACCTTCCACTGTGTTGAGCACGTGGCGCAATGGATGCTCTGTATCTGTACTAATCGTCAGATATGCTCGTGCTCTCCAGATCTTGATTCTGTCATCCATGGTTGGAAAGTCAAGAAGATACCTCATTGCTACACAGGGAGTGTCCCTCGTACATCCCAGGATAATGCGCATGGCTTCATTCTGTATTTTCTCCAGCCTATCAATTTGAGTCGTACTGACAGTTAGAATTGCCAGGGCATACTCGATTGGTGTGAGGACCAATCCCTGGAACAGAAGAGTAAGTAGCCTCTGCTCGATGTTGGCAGCTGCCATGACCTTCAAGGCGACTAATCCTTTGCGGGATTTTGTTATCTCATGGCCGCCGTAGTCCCGAAAACACAGGCTGCGGTCAAACTTAACTGTATGTCATCAGGGTATCGAGGTATGTCATCAACTTGTCCCTGGTCACCTTATCAACTCCCATTCAAACTACCGGTGTGGTCGTATTAACGATATGATTGTTAAGGGAGAACCATGAAACTGATGCTTTATTAGGATTAACCAATGCACCTGAAACCCCACACCAGGAAGAAATGCGATCGAGTTCATC
Organism: Megaustenia siamemsis; assembly: GCA_032433765.1. Classification (NCBI taxonomy): domain Eukaryota; kingdom Metazoa; phylum Mollusca; class Gastropoda; order Stylommatophora; family Ariophantidae; genus Megaustenia; species Megaustenia siamemsis. The sequence continues at coordinate 56,330,361 of JAVIAB010000159.1, forward strand.
TTGCATTGTGGAGGCGATTCCCCGTCGGTCCCTTCCCTGTCGATATACCAGAATATCATCAGCAAAAGTCACAGTTCTTGCCCTCCCAACCAGCTGTTGTTCCGTGATCGTTATTGTGTACACGTTAAATAGAACTGGTGACAATGGTGAGCCTTGTGGCAGCCCTTGACAAATGGATATTGGCTCGGAAGACCAACTTCCACATCTGATTACATCAAGGTGACATGTGAGGACACGGGCAACTATTTTGTCCAGCAGCTTGCCCGCAGTGTTCTGCATTGTGATGATCATGTAGGCACTGATCTGAGAATCGTCCTTGTTTGGCTTCGGTAGCGGTAGTAAGTAGCTGTGTAGCCACTCCTCCTTAATCTGGCTACTCCGAATACTGGCATTAAACTCATTGGCCAGTTTTGTCAAGTCGTCATCAGCTAAATCGCCTATGTCAACGTACCGAACACCATCTGGACCAGGAGCAGTGTTGTGTGACCTTTTAAGTGTCGTGCGAATTGTATCGGTTGTGATTGTGAGATCTTCTTCCAGCACTACATCCTTACACAATTTTGACAGCTATCCACGTATCCTCATTCTTACAGCCTCATTTCTTTGGTCCGTCTGCTCAATGTAGCGGGCAAGCAGGGCCTTCCCTTTGCTCTCATCTGATTTGTACCATATCCGGCCTCTGCTCTGAAAGCCTGTTATGCCTCTGTGTCGTATTGTGCCATTCATGCTCTGATGAAGCCGCCATAATGTGGCGAGCGATTTTCCTGAGCACACTTTTTTTTACAGAAGTCATCCCATTTGGCATCCTTAGCCTACTTAGCACATAGTTTAAAGTGCATCATTTTTTGGTCGACCTCTACTTTCAGACGCTTCAAGAGCTTAGGTTGTGTTCTTCCAGTCCTTCTGACTTTCTGCGATGTCTTGGCCGTTTGCCTCTTGCTCCACCAAGCTTCCTCTACAACTACGTTCCATCAGGGTGGCTGCGTCCATCTCTCCTGCCTCCTACGAGGGGCGCTCTGTTTCCTATGTCTGATTTTACTAATGACGTCCTGATCTATTTTCTCGCAGTTGAATGAATGGAGCTTTCTTTTCTGGCTTATATTTCTGCTTTTATCAATTAGGAGGACACATGGATAGTGATCACTTCCGTGGAACCCCGGTGCACTCCACCTGCAAACCGGTGCGAAGGTGGAAGACACCAGTGCCAGGTCTATGACACTATCAGAGTCCCCTGTTCGAGTGGCCATTCTTGTTGCCCTTCCATCATTCAAGCACACTAAATCGGCCGACACTAGTGCGTTCTCTAGGTCTCCTCCCTGCTTGTTGGTTATGACGTTACCCCACTGGTTTCCTCTAGCATTAAAGTCTCCACAGAAAATGGCGCTCTCTTCATCGAATTCGAAGAGATTCTGCCATTATTGTGTGTTCACCTTCCCATTACAGGCATGCACATTAACAATCACGAAATGAACTGGGGTCTGCACCCTAACCTCATGTACCTGCAATTCTGCATTGTTCCACGCAGACATATCAACCTCAGCTGCCACCATATTGTTGCGCACAAGTATGGCCTGCCCAAGGTTTCGTCTATTGTAAAAACAATGAAAGCCAGGAGAACTTACTGTCCTGTCACCAAGAAGAGTTTCTTGTAAAATCATTATATCGGCGCGGCACAGTAGCTTATCAAGTATGGGCCGTCGTTGATTTATGGACATCAAAATTCCAATAAGTAACTTGCAAATACTTTAGGCCTAGCCTCTCAGGCTTCAAAAGTTTAATGCCAAGTTAGAAAACGTGTCCCAAAGTGCTACGTACAAATTGTATTATATGGGAGTGAATCATAGACGATAAACTGGGCAACAACAAGAGCATTCGAGGCAGCTGCGATGTGGTTTATCAGAAGAATGCTCCTAATTTCATGGATAACAAAAATTCATAATTGAGTGCCGTCTCCGCATATAAGTTTGGCTACCATGGAGCGACATTCTGTTATCTTTCTTGCGTTGTGGGCATAGGCTGACTTGTTCACCGTTTGATGTTAAACGTCCATGTTAGTCTTGATCTACCGTTTTAACCTTATATATCCCCTTCCAATATCATTTTTAATAGGCTGTTGCGTCTTTTAAAATGACCCACAATTAACATTTGTCTTGTTTGAATTGTGTTTAGTTTTTTTTTATTTTCATTTTAAATTGCCTTAAGACGTCGTCGTTTGTTACAAAAAAGAAAAAAAAACAAATAAAGATTAATTAAAATGATATGGAGAAACTAGAAATATAATTCAAATCATAAAGAAGAGTCCATTTATATATACTGTCATGCGAAAGAAAGCATTGCAAATACTATAACAGCAGTCAGAATGAATGTAGAGAAGAGAACAGGAACACCGCGAGAGAAAAAATATTAAACATCTTATTTAAAAATATTAATAAAAAATCACCGACTGAAATTATAAAATGATGAATGACCGAGTGATGAGGATAGAGATGATCGCCTACCTTAATCAGCATAGCACTGGATGCTGAAGATGCCTAAGATTGGTACGAAGACAATTGTTGCCGGCATCGTCGGCTTGCTCTCCCTGTGTGCTGACAATTGAGAAAGCTGAGGCCAGTAAAATCGTTATTTTGTAGATGGATGAGCACCCTAAACGATAATACGTGTTTACAAGCCTAGAAACAAATATGACCTGACATTTTGTATCCCAGCCAGCACTACGACGTAGCCTAGAAACAAATATGACCTTACATCTTGTATCCCAACCAGCACTACGTCGTAGCCTAGAAACAAATATGACCTGACACCTTGTATCCCATCCATCACTACGTCGTAGGCTAGAAACAAATAGGACTTGACATCTTGTATCCCAGCCAGCACTACGACGTAGCCTAGAAACAAATAAGACATGACATCTTGTATCCCAGCCAGCACTACAACGTAGCCTAGAAAAAAATAGGACCTGACATCTTGTATCCCAGCCAGCACTACGTCGTAGCCTAGAAACAAATAGGACCTGACATCTTGTATCCCAGCCAGCACTACGACGTAGCCTAGAAACAAATAAGACATGACATCTTGTATCCCAGCCAGCACTACGTCGTAGCCTAGAAACAAATAGGACCTGACATCTTGTATCCCAGCCAGCACTACGACGTAGCCTAGAAACAAATAAGACTTGGCATATAGTATCCATAAATGGAGGGGGAGGTGTGTTCTTGACGCTGAATAATCAGGACGAGATCACCAAGTCAATAGCTACTGGAAAATTCTCAAACTACTTTAAAGCAGAAACTGAGGCCATCAGAGATGCTGCACCACTGGCTACTCAACTAAAAAAAAAAACATGTACAATAAATTGGTGATTCTGACTGATGCACCGTCAGTACTATAAGCTCTAAAAATCCCCCAAAAACAATGAACTAGATGACTTGAGGACAACCCTGGACCAACTATGCAATAACTTCCAGAGAGTAGTCATTCAGTGGATACAATCACACTGTAATATACACGGGAACGAACGCGCAGACAAATTAGCTAAAGTGGGAGGGAGACTACAACAAGAGAACCATCCGCTCAGTTATGATGAAGCCAAATCTATCCTCAAGGGTCAGCTCCATGAAAAATGGAAACGAGAACACCCAAAGCATAACGAGAGTGACGGATGCCACCAACTATGAAAGAGGGAAAAATCATCATACTGCGCCTACGCACTGGCCACAATAGAATGAGAAATCACATGTTCACCAAATTCAAAATAGGTACAACCAGCCTATGCCATTTTTAACTGGACAATATGACTACAAAACATGTTCTACAGGATTGCCCCCAGTTCACTGACCTGAGAAGAGCAATGTGGTCCACGCCCACCTCCATGGGAGAGAAAATATATGTGGCAATCGATTCGGTTAAACATACAGCTGACTTCATCAGAGAGTCTGGAATTTTACACTGATTGAGATTGATCGCAGATATATATATATATATATATATATATATATATATATATATATATATATATAATCCTAGCTAGCACTACGTCGTAGCCTAGAAACAAATAAGACCTGACATCTAGTATCCCAGCCAGATTTACGACGTAGAATAGAAACAAATAGGACCTGACATCTAGTATCCCAGCCAGATTTACGACGTAGAATAGAAACAAATAGGACCTGACATCTAGTATCCCAGCCAGCACTACGACGTAGCCTAGAAACAAATAGGACCTGATATCTTGTATCCCAGCCATCACCACGTAATAGCCTAGAAAAAAATAAGACCTGACATCGTGTATCCCAGCCGTCACTACTCGTAGCCTAGAAACAAATATGACCTGCCATCTTGTATCCCAGCCAACACTACGACGTAGCCTAGAAGCAAATAGGACATGACATTTTGTATCCCAGCCAGCACTATGAAGTATCCAAGAAACAAGTAGGACCTACCATCTTGTATCCCAATCAACACTACTCGTAGCCATGAAACAAGTAGGACCTGACACCTTGTATCCCAGCCAACACTACTCGTAGCCATGAAACATGTAGGACATACCATCTTGTATCCCAACCAACACTACTCGTAGCCATGAAACAAGTAGGACCTACCATCTTGTATTCCAACCAACACAACTCGTAGCCTAGAAACAAAAAAAAAGACCTGTCATCTTGTATCCCAGCCAACGGTGCTACGTCGTGGGATCAAAGTCTATGGCAGCTGGTGTTCTATCAGAGCGCCTTTTCTCACAGTCATCATGAAAGTTACTAAGCTGTTATGATTACGTGAACTACAATGAGCAATTCTTTGAGACGTGGGACTTGCAATTGCGCCCACTGAACGCAAGGAAAAGATGAAAGTGTATGTCCTAAAGGGACAGTAGAAGACTATGATACCTCGGTGGAAGGATAGAATGACTTTACACAACCTAAGGTGTGCGAAAAGACGTTACCCATTCATTAAGGTAAACATTCAGCTGCCACTGACAAGGAACAGCCCATCACTATACAAACATCCAGCTGTCACTGGCATGGAAGAGCCCATCACTAACCAAACCTTCAGCTGTCAATGGCATGGAAGAGCCAATCACTAAACAAACCTTCAGCTGTCACTGGCATGGAAGAGCCAATCACTAAACAAACCTTCAGCTGTCACTGGCATGGAATAGCCCATCACTAAACAAACCTTCAGCTGTCACTGGCATGGAATAGCCCATCACTGATCAAAACTTTAGCTGTCACTGGCATGGAATAGCCCATCACTAAACAAACCTTCAGCTGTCACTGGCATGGAATAGCCCATCACTGATCAAAACTTTAGCTGTCACTGGCATGGAATAGCCCATCACTAAACAAACCTTTAGCTGTCACTGGCATGGAATAGCCCATCACTGATCAAAACTTTAGCTGTCACTGACATGGAAGAACTGATCACTAAACAAACCTTCAGCTGTCACTGGCATGGAATAGCCCATCACTAAACAAACCGTTAGCTGTCACTTGCATGGAAGAGCCCATCATGAACAAACCTCCATCTGTCACTGGCATGGAAGAGCCCATCACTAAACAGACCTCCAGCTGTCACTGACATGGAAGAGCCCATCATTAAACAAACCTCCAGCTGTCACTGGCATGGAAGGACCCATAACTAAACAGACCTCCAGCTGTCACTGGCATGGAAGGACCCATCACTAAATAAACCTTCAGCTGTCACTGACATGGAAGAACTCATCACTAAACAAACCTCCAGCTGTCACTGGCATGGAAGGACCCATCAATAAACAAACCTTCAGCTGTCACTTGCATGGAAGGACCCATCAATAAACAAACCTCCAGCGGTCACTGACATGGAAGAGCCCATCATGAACAAACCTCCAGCTGTCACTGGCATGGAAGAGCCCATCACTAAACAGACCTCCAGCTGTCACTGACATGGAAGAGCCCATCACTATACAAACCTCCAGCTGTCACTGGGCATGGAAGGACCCATCACTAAACAGACCTCCAGCTGTCACTGACATGGAAGAGCCCATCACTATACAAACCTCCAGCTGTCACTGACATGGAAGAGCCCATAACTAAACAGACATCCAGCTGTCACTGGCATGGAAAGACCCATCACTAAATAAACCTTCAGCTGTCACTGACATGGAAGAGCCCATCACTAAACAGACATCCAGCTGTCACTGGCATGGAAAGACCCATCACTAAACAAACCTCCAGCTGTCACTGGCATGGAAGGACCCATCAATAAACAAACCTTTAGCTGTCACTTGCATGGAAGGACCCATCAATAAACAAACCTTCAGCTGTCACTGACATGGAAGGACCCATCACTAAACAAACCTTCAGCTGTCACTGACATGGAAGGACCCATCACTAAACAAACCTCCAGCTGTCACTGGCATGGTAGGACCTATCACTAAACAAACCTTCAGCTGTCACTGACATGGAAGGACCCATCACTAAACAAACCTTCAGCTGTCACTGACGTGGAAGGACCCATCACTAAACAAACCTCCAGCTGTCACTGACATGGAAGGACCCATCACTAAACAAACCTTCGGCTGTAACTGACATGGAAGGACCCATCACTAAACAAGCCTCCAGCTGTCACTTGCATGGAAGAGACCATCACTAAAAAAATCTCCAGCTGTCACTGGCATGGAAGGACCCATCACTAAACAAACCTTCAGCTGTCACTGACATGGAAGGACCCATCACTAAACAAACCTTCAGCTGTCACTGACGTGGAAGAACCCATCACTAAACAAACCTCCAGCTGTCACTGACATGGAAGGACCCATCAATAAACAAACCTTTAGCTGTCACTTTCATGGAAGGACCCATCAATAAACAAACCTCCAGCTGTCACTGGCATGGAAGGACCCATCACTAAACAAACCTTCAGCTGTCACTGACATGGAAGGACCCATCACTAAACAAACCTTCAGCTGTCACTGACGTGGAAGGACCCATCACTAAACAAACCTCCAGCTGTCACTGACATGGAAGGACCCATCACTAAACAAACCTTCAGCTGTAACTGACATGGAAGGACCCATCACTAAACAAACCTCCAGCTGTCACTGACATGGAAGGACCCATCACTAAACAAACCTCCAGCTGTCACTGACGTTGAAGGACCCATCACTAAACAAACCTCCAGCTGTCACTGACATGGAAGGACCCATCACTAAACAAGCCTCCGGCTGTCACTTGCATGGAAGAGACCATTAATAAACAAACCTTCAGCTGTCACTGGGCTGGAAAAGCCCATCACTAAACAAACCTCCAGCTGTCACTGGGCTGGAAAAGCCCATCACTAAACAAACCTTCAGCTGTCACTGGGCTGGAAAAGCCCATCACTAAACAAACCTCCAGCTGTCACTTGCATGGAAGAGCCCATCACTAAACAAACCTCCAGCTGTCACTTGCATGGAAGAGCCCATCATATTTCTTGTGTTTATTTGTATTTTTTCTGTTAATTTTTTTATGCACCTTTCTACGATATATATATATATATATATATATATATATATATATATATATATATATATATATATATATATATATATATATATATATATATAAACTAAAAGAAATGTGTGTGGGTTTGTGATCAACTACATTTTTAGTAAAATAATTACTATTATCTGATGAATTAAGGCTAGATGCATATTTCGACAACTAAATCACGAATTATATAAATTAAATAAATCAATACTTTATTTATTAAATAAAGTATTAACAAGCTAATATTTGTATCATTTATTTATTAAATAAAGTATTAACAAGCTAATATTTGTATCATTTATTTATTAAATAAAGTATTAACAAGCTAATATTTGTATCATTTACTTATTAAACAAAGTATTAACAAGCTAATATTTGTATCATTTATTTATTAAATAAAGTATTAACAAGCTAATAATTGTATCATTTATTTATTAAATAAAGTATTAACAAGCTAATAATTGTATCATTTATTTATTAAATAAAGTAATAACAAGCTAATATTTGTATCATTTATTTATTAAATAAAGTATTAACAAGCTAATACTTGTATCATTTATTTATTAAATAAAGTATCAACAAGCTAATAATTGTATCATTTATTTATTAAATAAAGTATTAACAAGCTAATAATTGTATCATTTATTTATTAAATAAAGTATTAAAAGCAAATATTTGTATCATTTTTTTATTAAATGAAGTATCAACAAGCTAATAATTGTATCATGTATTTATTAAATCGTTAGATAAATGTAAGCTAAAGAGAAAGTAAAAAAGGAACTACATGTCCGCAAGTATGGATATAAACTGTTAGATGGCTAACAATGAAATAGATAACTGGTGAACAAAACATGTTGATAAAATTGACAGCAAACCAAAGCTGATTGTTTAGTACATACAAATATCCTGTAAATGCTAAATTATTTATTAAATCGCCAAATAATTCGCCGTACACTAAAGTTATGCTATAGGAATGTACACTCACCGCTGAGAGCAAGAACAATGATCAAAACCGTGACAGACATTCGGCACACATCCATTGGGCGTGATGAGAAGATAACAAGAGATAGTTCTAACATTCGTCAAGACTACCGAGATACAACTGTGTGTGGTGGCATAGAAATGTGGACAATTATAGGAGGGGGTTAGTAGCTTTGTGTGAAGTCAATGTTCATATCATTGCTACAGGATTGTTTTATCTGTTAATTGTTTACCATAATTCAAGTAATACTTGTATTAAACGTGTATTATTCCGCCACAAATTCTGGGTATTCCAAAGAATAATGTTGTGCATGACGTCACTGAATTATTGAAGGCGCGGAAGTGTTACATGTGGAAACATGGCAGGAATCAATGTCAGCAGAAATATGAGGAATAGACGCGGAGACACGTGACCGAGTTATGATGGCAGCATTTTCCTGCACAACCACACATGTCGTCTGACTGTTCGATGTGTCCAAGGACAAGAAGACAGCGACGACAACGAAGACGATGATGATGTTTTAGATTTGATAACATTACTTGAAGAAAGTGTTTGTAACTCGAAGTTCGAAATAATTGGCGGTCGCTATCATCATCATGTGTTGCTCTGAGGTTCAAAGATAACAGAAGCTACTTGTCCTCGCTGACGCCAATCTTCAGAATACATGCATCTATCACATGAGACAATTTACAACCATTTATCTTCTACGTCATGTCTGCTACTCTAGATTTTACAAAGAGCGTCTTCTATTTACAAAACATTAGAGCCATGACAAGAATCAGCATCATGTGCCATGTATTACATTACCAAACCATCCTATTATTACATACTCCCCTGTGTTTATCACATATATCATGTGATGTTTCTCATCTGTTAAAGGCTTTGATGATGTTGAAGAGATCACATTGGGATGATGATGTTATCTTTCCTCAAGTATCTTCATATAATGCACATGACGGTGACACCATCTAATAAAATAATTAAAATAAATATTGCAGCAAACACATGGTGATGGTGTTTCAACTCTGATAAAACTATGGTGGTGATAATGCAGTCGTGATATTCGGTTCACCGAAAAAAAAACAAAAAAAAAAAAATCACAGACACATTTTACAACGTTGACACTTTCTGTCGATGACATTTTCTGTCGATGACATTTTCCGGCGATGATTTTTATGTCGATGTTTTTTTTTTTTCCGCGATGGTTTTTTATCCGGTTCCAGTGATATTACAACGGGCATAGTTTGCTAATTGTCTAAAGGCTTGACTATTTCCAAAGTATTTTTGAAACACTGACATGACCTACTGTTGAAGATAAAGTCCAACATTGTAAAGAAATAGAAACATGAAATCTTGCTAAAATGACCCAGCCGTTGTTAAAATATCCAGACACGTATGTAATGTTGAAACATATGATGATGTTGTATATATGACACGGTTATGATTATTTGTACATTCCGCACTGATCACACGATGATAATTTTAATTTTAATTCTCAGGTGATTGTGACAAAATGACACGGGATGACACGAATTATCATGTTTTTTTTTCAAATTTGTGTGAAAGTAAGATATATGTTTTTATTTACGAGTATACAAATCTGAAACATGATGATGATGGCAAAATTTATATTCGAGTTATATTTTAAAAGTTGTAGAAATCGCACGATAACCGTGATGTTGCAACTTTTTATTTAATATAACAGAGATGATGAAAGGATAAAGGAGAATCTATTCTACATTGTGTAGTGTGATAGATGCAAGCAGAGTTAACTACCTTGATGAGAGGCGTCAACAGGTGCGAGTAGGCTTTGTTAACACACACTGATAACATATGAGCAAGATACGATGATGATAATGATCGTGAAGTTTATCATCTTTTCTTGAGTTGAAACTGTTGCTTCCAGCAAGTTCTTTTACAATCGTTATCCTCGTCTTCATCGTCGTCTCACGGCACATTTTTCTTTAACGAACCAGCCAGCCAGCGGCAAACACGTAGTTTGTCATTGACGAGGAAAACAAGAAACGTTTTCCCCTAACTCGGTCACGGATCGAGAGCTACGTCAGTACTTCATTAACTCGGTCACGGAGCGCGAGCTACGCACTTACTTCCCTAACTCGGTCACGGAGCCCAGAGCCACGCCCGCACTTCCCTAACTCAGTCACGGAGACAGACAGAGCCACGCCACCACTCTCACATTCCCGCTGCAACTGTTTCCTGCAAGCTCAGTAAATAAAAAAAACTGCCGAGCATTCAATATTTCTGTACTTGCACAAACAGCATTATTTTATGAAATATTCTAGAGCCAAGAACACTTGACATAATGAAGGAAGTGATGTTGTTCTGTGACATTTCTTTGCTCTAGTGTTGTTGCAATGATTGTCATGACACAGCAATGTCTGAGAAAGGCGATAATTCCCATTAAAAGTTCCAGTTGGAATCCCATTCCTCCGCTCAGCCGCAGTTCGCTGAGCCCGTTCATCTAATCGGTATTAGCACGAGGACACACTCTCACTTCCCTGTTTACCAGGCGTAGTATAGTTGTGTTCATGTTATTGTGTATGTTAATACATACGTATATGTTATGTTGTTGTTTTAAAACTAAATTCAAAAATTATATTACGCTTTTCATTTTCCATAGCCTCTTTGGATACTATTTCTTTAGTCAGTAAGTTGGCATTTATTTACACTATTGTTACATCAATCCACTAACTTACCTCCCTATAACTTCTTACTACCTATATACCTACCTACCTATCTACCGACCTACATGTCTACTACTTATTACCTACGTGCTATATACATACTACTTACATCGGTACGCACAAACATATCAATATGTCTCCTACCTACTACATACCTATCTACATAATACCTAACTAACAACATACCTGCCTAAAACCATACCTACTTACCAACCCAACACTATGCCTAACCTCTACTTATCTAGCTATTACTTAAATAGTGGATCCTACTACCTACCTACCGACACAACAATATGCCTAACTACTACTTATCTAGCTATTACTTAAATAGTGAAACCTACTACCTACCTACCTACCTACCTACCTATTCGCTACTACTTAAATACCTAACCAGATGCTACCTACTTATTAAACTTACCTACCAACAATCTACCTATTTACTACCTAACTACCTACCTACCTACCTCCATAGCCACTTCTTACCTATCTATTACTTACATACTTATTCACTTACTACTTATATATATTCATACTACCTACCTACCTACCTACTACTTACCTACATACTTTATACATACCTACCAAACAACATACTACTAACCTACCTTCTTATATATCTATCCCCTTCAACAACTTACCCAATTATCCAACTATTTACTACCTACCTCCTACCTACCATCTACTATATTCCGACTTACCTACACACATAATTCCCTACTTGCCCATTTACCTACCTACCTACGCACATATCTAACTGTAACCATATCAACTGCATACTCACCTAACCTATCTACCCACCCATTACCTACCTACTTGCTAAAACCTACCTACCATTCTAGATGTGTTTTTGTTACTTACTTTCTTTTCGCATTCCTAATTCCTACCAAATACCTACCTGCAAATCTACCAACCTACATACAAATTTACTGATATGCTACGTATCCATCAACTACCTACCTATATAGTACCTACCTACGACTTAAGCACCCATTTAGCTATTTCTTGTTTACCAATCTACCTACCGACCTAGGTGTATAATATCTTATTAGTACTACTTGCATATCTGCCTACCAACTACCTATCAATATACCTTCCTAACATCTTTCCTATTTCATAATCACTTACTAACACATTGCGTACTACTAACCTAATATCTTACCTACCAACTTACCATACTATCAATTCACCAACTGTTACCTAGTTGCCTCTAAACTTAATACCTAACTACGTATTATTAAACTACTACCTACCTACCTAATTATTTGTCTACCTATATTTTACACACCTGCTATCTATCTACCTGTTGAATTATACACATACCACACGAACTGCCACACCACACACGCACCTACTTACTTATTCAACTAATTGTTCATTCACCTTTCTACTAATCTACTCATATAAACCAATCCACTTACATAAGTTCCATACTACCTACCTAAACACCTACCCACCTTCCTGAGTATCTTCATTTCTACATAAAAGACCACCTACTCTACTACCCACCTATTAACTACCAAAAAACTCTTTCCCTCTTAAGATGTGCAGGACAGCAACATACATACTCTATGCTTCAAAATGATCCCTTTACCAAAATTTCAATCCCAACTGCTCTACAACATATTTAACCAATCGCTTGCTAACCACTCCATCTATCTACTCATACATTTAGCTGCCTACCTAGTTACACATTTGTTTACAAACCATCTATGTAACATTTAGACTATCCAACAAGACATCAATCCACTCATCCACATACATAAACTTATATTTTGTTCTCTACGTGCTTATCTATCTACCTACTTACTTAACTAAATATTTTACTAACCAAGCTACTTAATTTACTTACCAATCAGTCCTCGTATCTCATGTACCTTTAAATAGCCTGACTACCTACCTACCTTAAAACCTACGTACCTACATACATACTTACATAAATAAACACATACATACCTACCTAACTGCCAACATAACTACCTATATAAAGGCATACCTCTTTACCTAACTAATTACACACCTACATACCCACTTACCTATCTGCACACCTACCTTACCTACCTATATTCCTGCCTAGAAACCTACCTACCTTTATAACTGCATAACTACCTACCTATCTACCTGCTACTACCAAAATACTGCAAATAGTGAAACTACGAATTTTACCTTTCTTCCTTACTGCATAGTTTTCCTTTTGCCAACTAACCTACCGTATCTATCTAACCTTCATAAACCTCCTAAACAGCTTAACCTATTTGCCTACCTACATGCTTAGCTATCTTCCTACCTGCACACACACACACACACACCCATATATATATATATATATGCGTACAAATACATACACCTACCTATCTATCAGTTTGACTCCCTTCTTACATAGCCTCCTACCTATCTATATAAAATCGAATAAATCAACATACATTCGAACCTATCTATTTTTCTATCTACTTACCTACCGACCTAACTGTCAAATCTACATAACCTGCCTACAAAGTGTCTTAGCAACCGGTCATACCTACAGAACCTTAAACTACCTCGTACATATCTACCTACCTACTTACCTTACTTAATACATACCCAAACATTTTCCTATCTGTCATCTACATGCCTACCTACCTCATAAAACATACCCCACATTCCATGTACCAACTTAACCTACCGACATATCTATCTAGCTAATATCTTACTTGCTTGACCTCCTTACTAAACACCTGCCTAACTGTCTAGCTCACCGGCCTTTCATGGCTACCTTATCTAGGTAAAAAACCTACTTTCAAATTACCTTACCTGTCAATTATAAGCTCAAAGTCACCACTCGTTCTACCTAACCACCTACCTACTTACCTTATTTAATTTACAAAATAACTTTCTGTCTGTCTGTCCGTCTGTCCGTCTGTCTATCTATTTATCTATCTATCTATATATCTATCTATCTATCTATCTATCTATCTATCTATCTATCTATCTATCTATCTATCTATCTATCTATCTATCTATCTATCTATCTATCTATCTATCTATCTATCTATCTATCTATCTATCTATCTATCTATCTATCTATCTGTCTATATCACTGTCTGTCTGTTTATCTGTCTGTATGTATGTATGTATATATGTATGGCTGTCTATTATTGCCTCTTACTGTCTGACAGTCTGCATTTCTATCTACTCCCCCCAAACCTAACTATATTCTTAGCTACCTACCTCCCTATCACTCTGCCTATCCCTATACCCAGCCATATCAACTCTGTAATTGTGCGACATTGATTACCCACCCTCTTGTGGTGAATGTGGACACACCTTCTTCTATAGTCGTTATGTAAAAACATTATCTTCAATCGACTTTAATTGTCTTTAATATTTTAATCTATATACTGATTGCACATGAATTATTTGTCACAGTGTACCAATTGCGTCTTACTGTCAACACCTATGTGATAATAGCAAACAATCAGTGCGTCTATGTACAGGTTTGTATCAAATGTTCTATTTTTGTTTTAAAATGTGTCAATCAGCGACAATCAGCCTGTTCTAGTCATTCAGATTTCTATAACAAAAGTTGTGTTTCTTATTTTAAACTTCTGTGAAAGCCCGCCACTTATTACTTACCTCTAGATATTAGTTGCCCACATATGTTGAATCACTTGTTTGAGCTCTGCATCCAGATTGTCAGATCTTTCAATATTTTGTCCTTGTGTTAATGTCTATTTCTTGTCAGTTTGTGTTAGCTCAACATTGCATTTATTTGATGGAGAGTCGGTTGGTTGATATTGTGTCTAAATTAGATGTGGACCTCGAGCATTGAAGTAGTAAGATCTGATAGTTGACGATCGAGAGTAGAAGGAGGTAAATGACAACCTTTCTGGGTGTCGTCCTACAGCTGCAGCTAATAATCCTGACATTGAAGTCAGTGGCCTCACAGACAAGGCGATGACAAACTCTCTGGGTGTCGTCCTACAGCTGCAGCTAATAATCCTGACATTGAAGTCAGTGGCTCCACAGACAAGGCGATGACAAGCCACTGGATGGGATCCTTTACACTGACGATGACGGTAAAAGGCGCTATAACGACGACCATAAGGTAAGTAGAAAGTACCAATAAGATAACAAATAATAGGACTCGCGTCACTCTTTGTGGCGAATAAGAACATTGTGTGAGTCAAAATGTTCTTTTACAAGAACTAAGATAATTGTATCAGGTATATGGTCAGTATCATGCCGCTCCAGGTAGCACGTAATGAACACTTTGAGTTAATCATATATATATATATATATATATATATATATATATATATATATATATATATATATATATATATATATATATATATATATATATATATATACATATATATATATATTGCCAAAAACAGACAAAAAGCAACATGTCGCCATCCAAAGCTTGGGCATTGCCACCAGCTGGGCTTTGTCCTAGCTTGCAGACAACACTTCAATAATATTAGAACAACCCGAAGTTACCATAGCGCAGGCCGTACAGATCACGCATTTACTTTAAGAAAAATAAAAGCAACCACCAAATAGACATACACATCTAGAGAACCATCCAGGCCTAAGATTAATACCCCAGCTATAAAATTACCGGACAACCAATTCCTAATCAAGAATGCCTTCCAGAAATGCATGAGACAATAAAAGGCGTAGACAATATAGGTAATTTAATGGACTGACTGAAAACACACATCCTTGACTATGCAATCTATTTTTTTGGTAAGGACAAACACTCCACACTAAGGTTTGTGTTTCAAGAAAACTCAATGAAACTCGTGGCACTTGTAGAGGGGAAGAACAAGACCTTCCTTAACCTTAAAGATATACCCCTGCCAGAACACATGAGTAGAAGTATCAAGGGAATGAAAATGTGCGAACGAATACTGGCCACATCTGTACTTTACGATCTAGAGGACTGCTGAGCTGAACGATTGGAGAACAATGTATAACAACATAAAGGTTGCACTAGCCCCAAACATCTCACATATTACAGCTTGTAAAGATACAAATGGTGAATCTATCAGTAACAAAACTAAACAGCTGGAAAGATGAGTCTAACATTATTCAAGTCTCTACCTAAGACAGACCGTAAAGTCCATTTCTAGGCCAGCAAGCCCAGTTCTAGACAGGCTGGTCTAAACAACTCAAAGCTGACAAAATTGGACCATGAGCCCAATGAGAATGAACTTCATGATGTTATCCACGATCTCTCAGTAGAAAAACGTCTGGACATCCCCGCCCGTGTAATCAAGGAAAATCGTTAAACAGTCCGGCCCCACTCTACAAACACCGTGGCCAATGCTATGAAAAGTGGAGATATAGTCCAGGTCATTAAAGATAAGGAGATTGACAGGTTATACGATAATAAAGGAGACAAGGGCGATTGTAACAGCTTTTGAGGTGTCTCCTTCCGTTGTATAACTAGAAAGGCATCCGCGATCTGAATTGTTTTAAAGCGCATACACCAACAAGCAGAACCTATCTTTCCTGAGTCCCAGTGCGGGTTTAGAGCTGGACGGTCAACCACCGATGTGATTTTTACTCTCCGACAATTCCTGAATTGCAAGGGACAGATGATACCTCTATTTATAGCCTTCGTTGATCTCACAAACGCACTTTAACATCGTGAGCAGAGCAGTCTATACAGGGTACTGCAAAATAAAGGCTGCCCCCCCCCCCCAACATTACTCAAGACGATCAGGTTATTTCACAATATGTCTACCATTATCCAGTTCGGCGATAGATAATCTTCCCAGCTTTTTGAGATAAATTGCTGGTTTAACAAGGATGTGTCCTTGACTGAATACCCTTTGTACCGTTTTCTGAATAATTTTCGTCAAAAATCTACACAATGCGTTTGAAAACGTCTCTGGATACATCTACATCCGTACAAGATCTGGTGGCCCCTCATTTAATTTGGCGCATCTGTCTTCAAAATTTAAAACTACTAAGACCCTAATCAAGGATCTTCTCTTTGCTGATGATGTAGCACGGGTTGCTCACGACGAATCCGTCCTGTAGTCAATGATTGAAAATGTAGCTAGATCGAGTGATTGATTCTCCCTTTTGGAAAGGTATCTAGAAGATGCATCAGCAGGGTGGAACCATACCCACAACAATAACATTTAAGAGCACATCACCTAAATCTGTGAGAAAGTTCATTCAGTCATGGGTTTCGGGTAACAAACACGGTCTCAATGGAAACAGAAATACATTACTGAGTCGGATTGGCAGGTTCGACACTTATTAAACTTAAGGATAAAGCACTTGTCAACACTAAACTAACAATCAGAAATAAGATTCCAATTTACCAAAGTTGTGTACTTATTAAACTTCTACACGGATCACCTGGACTACCTATCAGGCGCATAAAAAAAGGTTTAACAGCTTTCATGTGCGTTGTCTTCGGAAGATTATGATCATTAATTGATAAGATAAAGTAACTAACCTTAATGTCTTACAAAGATTATGAACATTAATTGATAAGACAAAGTAACTAACTCTAATGTCTTACAAAGATGATGATCATTAATTGATAAGACAAAGTAACTAACTCTAATGTCTTACAAAGATTATGAACATTAATTGATAAGACAAAGTAACTAACTCTAATGTCTTACTAAGATTATGATCATTAATTGATAGGGCAAAGTAACTAACTCTAATATCTTACAAAGATTATGATCATTAATTGATAGGACAAAGTAACTAACTCTAATGTCTTACAAAGATTATGATCATTAATTGATAGGACAAAGTAGCTAACTCTAATGTCTTACAAAGATTATGATCACTAAATGATATAACAAAGTAACTAACTCTAATGTCTTACAAAGATTATGATTATTAATTGACAGGACAAAGTAACTAACTCTAATGTCTTACAAAGATTATGATCATTAATTGATAGGACAAAGTAACTAACTCTAATGTCTTACAAAGATTATGATCATTAAATGATAGGACAAAGTAACTAACTCTAATGTCTTACAAAGATTATGATAATTAATTGATAGGACAAAGTAACTAACTCTAATGTCTTACAAAGATTATGATAATTAATTGATAGGACAAAGTAACTAACTCTAATATCTTACAAAGATTATTATTATTAATTGATAGGACAAAGTAACTAACCTTATGTCTTACAAAGATTATGATCACTAGGGCTCGGATTTTTATGACCTAAAAATCCTGAAATATGACATGCAAATATGCCCTAAAAAAGGCAAAATATGACCTAAAATATGCTAAATATGCCGAAATATGACCATAAGGTTTTTCTCATTTATGAACACAAAAAAAAAAACTACTAAATACTTTTGAACCAAATTCCTGCACAAATTTACGCAACTTTGCACCATTAGAATTAGACACTTTAGGCATTGTAAAGCAAAGTTATTCCAGTGAATCAACCATAAACAATATAACTATTATATAACTATGAGCTAGAGCACAAGATCATGTAGTCAGTCACTTTTGCAAATGGCAAATTAATAATTGTAACATACAAATGGGCGCCAAACGGTTTAAAATTAAACTGGAAGATTTAACAAATCCAGGAATATTCGCTCCTGACGTTGAAACATTTGAAATTGTTTCCTACAATTTACTTTCGAAACAAAACCCAGAAAATTCTTTTGAAGTATTGAGCGGATGTCACTCCCTTTTTTATTCTCAGATGCCGACTGACATCAAAGAGTTGACTGATGTCTTCCCCTCCCTACAGTCGCATGAAAGACACACATGCATATTCACTAATACACACATTCAGAAATATAGCCAATCCTCACAATTTGTCTCTAAACATAGTTTAAGATGTGCTAACATTGATAAGCAAACGGAGTACACCAGAAAGTTGAGTACACCAGAAAATATGCAAAATATGACCTAAATATGACCAAAATATGACCTAAATATGACCTAATTATGACCAAAATATGACCTAAATATGACCTAAATATGACCTAATTATGACCAAAATATGACCTAAATCTCCAATTTCAGGCAAAATATGACCTCATCAAAATTATGGTCAAAATATGCATTTATATGACAAATAAAAACAGCTTAAAATTGTTCAGAAATGCTTGAAACATGTAGAAATTAACTTAAAACTGAAAATATGCTTCAGGAAAAAAATATGACATTTCATGAAAATCCGAGCCCTAATGATCACTAATTGATAGGACAAAGTAACTAACTCTAATGTCTTACAAAGATTATGATCATTAATTGATAGGACAAGGTAATTAACTCTAATGTCTTACAAAGATTATTATCATTAATTGATAGAACGAAGTAACTAACTCTAATGTCTTACAATGTTTATGATCTTTAATTGATAGGACAAAGTAACTAACTCTAATGCCTTACAAAGATTATGATCATTAATTGATAGGACAAAGTAACTAACTCTAATGTCTTACAACGATTATGATCAATAATTGATAGGACAAAGTAACTAACTCTAATGTCTTTCAAAGAGCCAAACTCCAGTCCTTCAAGGCGATGCATTGAAGTTGTAAATTAAGGTGGCTGGGTCATGTAAAAAGAATGGCAAACAATCGTGTTCCCAATCAAATTTAGTATGTTGAATATAGCGACGGAAAGATACGAAAGGAGAGACTGGGGTTGAGATATAAGGATGTATGCAGGGCTTCCTTCAGTTAATTCTCGATCACTGAAAGAAACTGGAAGGATCAGACTTCAGATCGTAGCACATGAAGAAGAAATATACAAATCGGCATAACAACTTTCCAAACAGTAAAAAAAAAGTAAAGTGCCCCCGTCACACCAAGTGGCATATAGGGAATATGGTATTAGTGACTTTAAATTTCACTCACCATCGGCACATGATTTATGGGGTAATGTGGTCGGTATTACGCCCGTCCCGCTTTACTTCCCCAGAAAAAAAATCGGTACCCATTAAAGGCTGGGTGAACCCGGAAGCCGTCGGTTTGGAACCCTACCTCTTGTCATCCACTGAGCTATCATTCGAGATAGTGCTGATATCAAATATAGATGACAAAAGGCGCAGAAAAAAGGAGACGTGATTGCTTGCTACCAACCGTCAGACCATATGAATCGTCCGCGACACATGCAGTGTGTTAGTCAAATATTCTACAACTGATTTGAGAGACTTTGTCGAGACATATTGTCAGCATAACGATACCGTTTGTGGCGCTTCAGAAACATGCAGTTAGTCAACATATGTTGAATGATTTGATATACTTTGATGTGATATCATATAAGGTAATGTCACATTTATGGCGAATAAAGAGCACTGAATTAGTAAAAAAAAAAGTTAACAAAATGAATGAACTTTAGATATTTGTATAAGATATATTGTCAATATCATGCTACACCTTGTGGCGGCTACAGAACATTCAGTTAATGTACATACTATTTGTTGGAGAGTCAGTTGGTTGATATTGTGTGTAACTTAGATGTGGACCTCGAGCATTGAAGTAGTTAGATCACATATTTGATGATAGAGAGAGAGAAAGAGGTAAATGAAAACTGTCTGGGTGTCGTCCTACAGCTGCAGCTATTAATCATGGCATTGAAGTCAATGGCCCCACAGACAAGGCGATGACAAACTCTGTGGGTGTCGTCCTACAGCTGCAGCTATTAATCATGGCATTGAAGTCAATGGCCCCACAGACAAGGCGATGACAAACTCTGTGGGTGTCGTCCTACAGCTGCAGCTATTAATCATGGCATTGAAGTCAGTGGCCTCACAGACAAGGTGATGACAAACTCTGTGGGTGTCGTCCTACAGCTGCAGCTATTAATCATGGCATTGAAGTCAGTGGACTCACAGACAAGGCGATGACAAACTCTGTGGGTGTCGTCCTACAGCTGCAGCTATTAATCATGGCATTGAAGTCAATGGCCCCACAGACAAGGCGATGACAAACTCTGTGGGTGTCGTCCTACAGCTGCAGCTATTAATCATGGCATTGAAGTCAATCGCCTCACAGACAAGGTGATGGCAAACTCTGTGGGTGTCGTCCTACAGCTGCAGCTATTAATCATGGCATTGAAGTCAATCGCCTCACAGACAAGGTGATGGCAAACTCTGTGGGTGTCGTCCTACAGCTGCAGCTATTAATCATGGCATTGAAGTCAGTGGCCCCACAGACAAGGCGATGACAAACTCTGTGGGTGTCGTCCTACAGCTGCAGCTATTAATCCTGACATTGAAGTCAGTGGCCTCACAGACAAGGCGATGACAAACTCTCTGGGTGTCGTCCTACAGCTGCAGCTAATAATCCTGACATTGAAGTCAGTGGCCTCACAGACAAGGCGATGACAAACTCTCTGGGTGTCGTCCTACAGCTGCAGCTAATAATCCTGACATTGAAGGCAGTGGCCTCACAGACAAGGCGATGACAAACTCTGTGGGTGTCGTCCTACAGCTGCAGCTACTAACCCTGACATTGAAGTCAGTGGCCCCACAGACAAGGCGATGACAAACTCTGTGGGTGTCGTCCTACAGCTGCAAATAATCCTGACATTGAAGTCAGTGGCCTCACAGACAAGGCGATGACAAGCCACAGGATGGGATCCTTTACACTGACGATGACGGTAAAAGGCGCTATAACGACGACCATAAGGTATGTAGAAAGTACCAATACCGATAGCAAATAATAGGACTCGCGTCACTCTTTGGAGCGCATATTGACACTGACATTGAATTAGCTAAATATTAATACAATTAATCTATATACCTTTACGAGATATATTGTTCACTATATGGTCACTTTTTGTAGTGCATAAATAACACTT
The DNA here is from genome assembly GCA_032433765.1 of Megaustenia siamemsis. NCBI lineage: Eukaryota > Metazoa > Mollusca > Gastropoda > Stylommatophora > Ariophantidae > Megaustenia > Megaustenia siamemsis. The sequence continues at coordinate 56,352,356 of JAVIAB010000159.1, forward strand.
AGTCAACGCATTGTTTTAGATGCAATTATATACTTCTATATGAGATCCGCGAAAGCTCAGTGGTTAGTGACCTGGACTGCAAAAGACAAGAGGTAGGGTTCGATCCCAACCGACGGCTTCCGGATTCACCCAGCCTGAAATGGGTACCATATTTTTTTTCTGGGAAAGTATAGCGGCACGGGCATAATACTGACAATATTACACCAAAAATCATGTGCCGAAGGTATGTAAAATGTATGGTCACTAACACCATATTCCATATACGCCACTTGGCGTGACGGGGGCACTTTACTATTTTTTTTAAAAAATATACTTCTATGTGATATATTGTGTGTATCATGTCACTTAGTCAATGCATTATTTTAGATGCGTTTATATACTTCTATATGATATATTTTGTGTATCATGTCACTTAGTCAATGCATTATTGTAGATGCTCTTATATACTTCTATGTGATATATTTTGTGTATCGTGTCACTTAGTCAATGCATTATTTTAGATGCTCTTATATACTTTTATGTGATATATTTTGTGTATCATGTCACTTAGTCAATGCATTATTTTAGATGCGCTTATATATTTCTGTGTGATATATTTTGTGTATCATGTCACTTAGTCAATGCATTGTTTTAGATACACTTATATACTTCTATGTGATATATTTTGTGTATCATGTCACTTAGTCAATACATTATTTTAGATGCACTTATATACTTCTATGTGATATATGTTGTGTATCATGTCACTTAATCAATGCATTATTTTAGATGCTCTTATATACTTCTATGTGATATATTTTGTGTATCAGGTCACTTAGTCAATGCATTATTTTAGATGCATTTGTGAACTCCAATGTTATATACAGTGAAGTCTATGCGATATCGTGTATGCATCACGTCTCTTGTCGTGGCGCTTAAAGAACATTGGGACAACAATGACTTGAAATGCTTTTTGACTGATAATGTCAGTACCACTTCAAGCTGCTCGGCTTCCCAAAATAAACTCTGATTTGCACATTTTCAGCTTTTGGGAGTATTCCCAATCAGTGTAGATAGATACCGAGAACAAATACAAAAACAATATTTCAAACATGAACCAAATAACCAGTTCACTAAATCTAAAATAACCATATCCGCAATAAATATCCTCACCCCAAATTTATTTGGCAAGATCCGCATCTTCGGGATGTGCCGAGCCATATACTGTATAAACGGTAAGCAAGCGGCGGGCTAGAGCTCTTGAAAGCAAACCAATGGTTGTCAACCGTGACGTAAAGAGGGCAATCACTACAAGGTCACTGACGTGAAGTGTCGTCTGAACATCTTCATGTCAGTTATAGGACAAAATAATTGTCGATGTGACGTCATCGTGTTATTTGAAGGTTATCATCATTGCACTCTGAACATGTCAATAAATGGTTGCATCCTCTCTTCAGTTTGTCCCACGGCGTCCAGATACTGACGACGCCAGCTCTGTGTTGGTTAATCAATCCTCTGATGCACCTACTAAACCTCGATTCTAGATGTACCCATCATTGCTCCCATCTCGTTCCTCCGAAGGAGATGCTTCGCCTCATGGTTGTCAAAGTCCCGTATCTAGGCGGGCATTGAATACGTCCGTTTGAGTCATTGTTTGGCAGTCTTCAACGACGGCACAGCTAACCAGCATATTCACTCAATCATATCCCATACTCCCGTATGTCCAGGGACGTAGGCAAATGTCACAATGCGTATCCTTGACCTTTTTAATGATTGGACTCATTGCCTGCGTACAGAGCCAGCATCAACTTTGCTTATCATCCTCACCGAGTCACGTGGTATGTAGGCGTGGGTGTACTTTTTGTGAATCCAACCATGTAAATATCATCTTCTTCTACCTTTTTTAGTTGCCTGTGGAGCATAGGTCTTCAAGAAACACTTTCCAAGTCCTTCTGTTTTTTTACCATTCCTTAAGATCATTCCATGTCTTCCCCATCATCTTCATCTCTGCTTCTAACTGTCTTCTCCAAGAATTCCTTGGTCTTTCTCTTTGTCTTTTCCCCGGTGGATTTAAAAAAAGGTCTGTTCTGTAATACTATCAGTTGGCTTCCACAGTGTGTCATATCCATCGCCATCGTCTTCGTTGTATCTCTTTATCTACTGGTGTTTGACTGGTACATTTCCATAATTCTATGTTAGTGATTTTGTCCTGTCATTTCCATTCTTTTATTTTGCGTAGGCATCCATTAATGAAAGTCTGTATCTTCATGATTGTCAATTTTGTTGTTCTCCATCTTTCACAGCCATATAATAGGACAGACTTAACATTGGAGTTGGACATTTTTATTTTAAATGAATATCATGGTCACTGATATTTCCTTCATCGTAAATGCTACTCGCGCTCATAACATACCCACCACTGACTTCTCTGACTACTCTGTATGCATACCCTGGTGTAAATGTCCAAACAATTCCTTGATGTCGTATTATGGATCTGCTTTTATGCATATCTGCATCTTACATGTCCGTGGTGTCCAAGTTGAGGGCATTGCCTTCCACATCGACCGCGACTGAATTATCCTCCCTGCATTCCGTATCGAGAGTGACAATGTATGAGATTGCACACTTACATAACGTAGACACCGGGATCTACTCGTAAGTTTCGATATTGGTAAGCTCCAGACCTGTTTAATGATATCTGCACGCCGCACCCATGATTTCCCTCTTCTTAGCTTGTTACCTTTCCTTTGTGTTGAACTCTTGTCCCAAAGGTTGCTCTTTATCTGCATTTATCGCAAGCTTTCACTGCGCCCTCCTGATCATATCATTCATAATTGGATTATCAAGATGATACATCAATGCTACACATTGTGTGTTGAACGTTCTCCAGCCTGTTGATTTACGTTATAATCTCAGTGAGGATTCTTAGGTTATACTCACTTGTTCCGAGGATCATAACCTGGAACTCAAATGTAAGTAGCCTCTACTCAATATTGACAGATGTCGTGACCTTCATGGGAGCTAGCTCTTGGCAGCATTTTGCCAGCATATGGTCGACATTGTCGACCTAAAACACAAACTGTGATAAAAGGTAACTCCTAGGTATGTCATCAACCTGTCCCTTCTCACATCATCAACTCCAATTCGTACCGCCGGTGTTTCTCGTGTTCCCAATATGCGTGTTATGGGAGAAACACACCACTGATGCGTTATTAGCGTGAAGCAAAACACCTGGTACACCACACCATGAAGAGATGCGATCAAATTCGTGTTGCTGTGTACAATCGATTACACTGTCTTATTCATATATATATATATATATATATATATATATATATATATATATATATATATAGTCAGCAAAGATCAAAGCTCTTCCCCTGCCATCCTGGTGTTTTCTGTTGCTGTTATTGAGTACACATCAAATGTGACAGGTAGAAACGATACATTTTGCTGCAACTCGAGAACTTGATGTTGATCTGGACGACCAACTTCCACATCAGAGTATCACCTGCATCTGAAACGTTGCTGCAGTGATCTGACAAATGAGTAAGAGTGTATTGCAACACCATTTTGAGGATCATGTGTATCATCATCATCAAGTACCGGGCCTCCTGCCATAGGTGATCATGTCTCTCCACAACGTTCGATCTCGACAGTTATTTATCATTTCTGTTGTTGACCATCTGCCAAGCCATTCTCTTAAGCTGTCTGGTTTTTTTTTTTCTCTTTGCTTCCCTCTATCTCTTCGTCCCTCAATTTTTCCAGTTGTTACAATATACTCCAGTTGTTCTCTTCTCATTACATGGCCAAAAAATGATGATTGTTTTTTTCCAGATATTGGAAATTAGCTCTCTTTTTGTGGCGATTCATGATTATGCAAAGAAGTTACGACGGTGGTTTTCTGTTGCTTTCCATGTGTATGAGGAACTCAAATGGTACACTATTGTACGTATTCTATATCACAGATAGCCTCGTTCACATGAACGCACTCGTCTGTGGGATCCTTTGAAGACGTCACAGATGAAGACTGTCACACGCCACGTATCTTTGCTATATTTCTCTGAGTGTGGATGGGAATGCACGTAAACGTTAGATGCGGTAAGTGAGTATACATGCAACCATTTTTACCAGTAGCTTGCGCACAGTTCCCTGCATTGTTATTATTCTGAAGGCACTGATCTGACACGTCTTTTTTTTTTACTTCGACAGAGGTAGTAATTATTTGTGTAGCCTCCCCTCTTTAATCTGACAACTCCGAAAGTTGGCACTAAACTGTTTGACCAGTTTCTCAAAGTCGTTTTCAGCTAGGTGGCCTTTGTCGTTTAAACGAAATCCACCTGCACCAAGAGCCGCGTTGTGTGAACATTTAAGCAATGTGTGAATGGCATGAACGATCAAAAAAGGATACGTAACGCGCTAAGAACATCTTCATGGCGGTGTTAGCACGTAAATCGTAGGACAGAAGAACATTATTAGGGCAATTATCTTGAGAGTTCTAGCAGATTATGTCAGCACACCCAGCTGTATAAAGAAAGGCATCGTATTTGGTTATAGCAACCTCGATATAGATTAGGAAAAGACATTTGGTAGTTTAGACAGAGGGATGCTTTGGAAGTTGCTGAGTCATTACGGAATTAGAGGAATGCTTTGGAAGTTGCTGAGTCATTACGGAATTAGAGGAATGCTTTGGAAGTTGCTGAGTCATTACGGTATTAGAGGCATGCTTTGGAAGTTGCTGAGTCATTACGGAATTAGAGGAATGCTTTGGAAGTTGCTGAGTCATTACGGAATTAGACAGAGGAATGCTTTGGAAGTTGCTGAGTCATTACGGAATTAGACAGAGGAATGCTTTGGAAGTTGCTGACTCATTACGGAATTAGACAGAGGAATGCTTTGGAAGTTGCTGAGTCATAACGGAAGTAGAGGAATGCTTTGGAAGTTGCTGAGTCATTACGGAATTAGAGGAATGCTTTGGAAGTTGCTGAGTCATTACGGAATTAGAGGAATGCTTTGGAAGTTGCTGAGTCATTACGGAATTAGACAGAGGAATGCTTTGGAAGTTGCTGAGTCATTACGGAATTAGACAGAGGAATGCTTTGGAAGTTGCTGACTCATTACGGAATTAGACAGAGGAATGCTTTGGAAGTTGCTGACTCATTACGGAATTAGACAGAGGAATGCTTTGGAAGTTGCTGAGTCATTACGGAATTAGACAGAGGAATGATTTGGAAGTTGCTGACTCATTACGGAATTAGACAGAGGAATGCTTTGGAAGTTGCTGAGTCATTACGGAATTAGAGGAATGCTTTGGAAGTTGCTGAGTCATTACGGAATTAGAGGAATGCTTTGGAAGTTGCTGAGTCATTACGGTATTAGAGGCATGCTTTGGAAGTTGCTGAGTCATTACGGAATTAGAGGAATGCTTTGGAAGTTGCTGAGTCATTACGGAATTAGACAGAGGAATGCTTTGGAAGTTGCTGAGTCATTACGGAATTAGACAGAGGAATGATTTGGAAGTTGCTGACTCATTACGGAATTAGACAGAGGAATGCTTTGGAAGTTGCTGAGTCATTACGGAATTAGAGGAATGCTTTGGAAGTTGCTGAGTCATTACGGTATTAGAGGCATGCTTTGGAAGTTGCTGAATCATTACGGAATTAGAGGAATGCTTTGGAAGTTGCTGAGTCATTACGGAATTAGACAGAGGAATGCTTTGGAAGTTGCTGAGTCATTACGGAATTACACAGAGGAATGCTTTGGAAGTTGCTGACTCATTACGGAATTAGACAGATGAATGCTTTGGAAGTTGCTGAGTCATAACGGAAGTAGTGGAATGCTTTGGAAGTTGCTGAGTCATTACGGAATTAGAGGAATGCTTTGGAAGTTGCTGAGTCATTACGGAATTAGAGGAATGCTTTGGAAGTTGTGAGTCATTACGGAATTAGAGGAATGCTTTTCAAAGTTGCTGAGTCATTACGGAATTAGACAGAGGAATGCTTTGGAAGTTGCTGACTCATTACGGAATTAGACAGAGGAATGCTTTGGAAGTTGCTGAGTCATTACGGAATTAGACAGAGGAATGCTTTGGAAGTTGCTGACTCATTACGGAATTAGACAGCGGAATGCTTTGGAAGTTGCTGAGTCATTACGGAATTAGACAGAGGAATGCTTTGCAAGTTGCTGAGTCATTACGGAATTAGACAGAGGAATGCTTTGCAAGTTGCTGAGTCATTACGGAATTAGACAGAGGAATGCTTTGGAAGCTGCTGAGTCATTACGGAATTAGACAGAGGAATGCTTTGGAAGTTGCTGAGTCATTACGGAATTAGACAGAGGAATGCTTTGGAAGTTGCTGAGTCATTACGGAATTAGACAGAGGAATGCTTTGGAAGTTGCTGAGTCATTACGGAATTAGACAGAGGAATGATTTGGAAGTTGCTGACTCATTACGGAATTAGACAGAGGAATGCTTTGGAAGTTGCTGAGTCATTACGGAATTAGAGGAATGCTTTGGAAGTTGCTGAGTCATTATGGAATTAGAGGAATGCTTTGGAAGTTGCTGAGTCATTACGGAATTAGAGGAATGCTTTGGAAGTTGCTGAGTCATTACGGAATTAGAGGAATGCTTTGGAAGTTGCTGAGTCATTACGGAATTAGACAGAGGAATGCTTTGGAAGTTGCTGAGTCATTACGGAATTACACAGAGGAATGCTTTGGAAGTTGCTGACTCATTACGGAATTAGACAGAGGAATGCTTTGGAAGTTGCTGAGTCATAACGGAAGTAGTGGAATGCTTTGGAAGTTGCTGAGTCATTACGGAATTAGAGGAATGCTTTGGAAGTTGCTGAGTCATTACGGAATTAGAGGAATGCTTTGGAAGTTGTGAGTCATTACGGAATTAGAGGAATGCTTTTCAAAGTTGCTGAGTCATTACGGAATTAGACAGAGGAATGCTTTGGAAGTTGCTGACTCATTACGGAATTAGACAGAGGAATGCTTTGGAAGTTGCTGAGTCATTACGGAATTAGACAGAGGAATGCTTTGGAAGTTGCTGACTCATTACGGAATTAGACAGCGGAATGCTTTGGAAGTTGCTGAGTCATTACTGAATTAGACAGAGGAATGCTTTGGAAGTTGTGAGTCATTACGGAATTAGAGGAATGCTTTTCAAAGTTGCTGAGTCATTACGGAATTAGACAGAGGAATGCTTTGGAAGTTGCTGACTCATTACGGAATTAGACAGAGGAATGCTTTGGAAGTTGCTGAGTCATTACGGAATTAGACAGAGGAATGCTTTGGAAGTTGCTGACTCATTACGGAATTAGACAGCGGAATGCTTTGGAAGTTGCTGAGTCATTACGGAATTAGACAGAGGAATGCTTTGCAAGTTGCTGAGTCATTACGGAATTAGACAGAGGAATGCTTTGCAAGTTCTGAGTCATTACGGAATTAGACAGAGGAATGCTTTGGAAGCTGCTGAGTCATTACGGAATTAGACAGAGGAATGCTTTGGAAGTTGCTGAGTCATTACGGAATTAGACAGAGGAATGATTTGGAAGTTGCTGACTCATTACGGAATTAGACAGAGGAATGCTTTGGAAGTTGCTGAGTCATTACGGAATTAGAGGAATGCTTTGGAAGTTGCTGAGTCATTACGGAATTAGAGGAATGCTTTGGAAGTTGCTGAGTCATTACGGAATTAGAGGAATGCTTTGGAAGTTGCTGAGTCATTACGGAATTAGAGGAATGCTTTGGAAGTTGCTGAGTCATTACGGAATTAGACAGAGGAATGCTTTGGAAGTTGCTGAGTCATTACGGAATTAGACAGAGGAATGCTTTGGAAGTTGCTGACTCATTACGGAATTAGACAGAGAAATGCTTTGGAAGTTGCTGACTCATTACGGAATTAGACAGAGGAATGTTTTGCAAGTTGCTGACTCATTACGGAATTAGACAGAGGAATGCTTTGGAAGTTGCTGAGTCATTACGGAATTAGACAGAGGAATGCTTTGCAAGTTGCTTAGTCATTACGGAATCCCCATAACGTGTGTTAACCTGATACAAACAATGTATGAAATGTGTGGTACATGATGTCTTACTCCTGTTACAGAAGCATTTAAATAGGAACAGGAGTAAGACAGGGATGCCTTCTACCTCTATTTCACTTTCTACTGGTCATAGATTGGATTATGAAAATAACTGAAAACAACAGAAATGGAATCCAGATTTCACTGACCAAACAACTTGATGATTTAGACTTTGATGATGACACAGCACTTCTATCACACAGTCATCAACAGATGCAGAATAAAATGAGCACACTTGATGAAAGATCACAACAGCTAGGACTGAAAATTAATAGAGATAAAACCAACATTATGATAATTAATGCGGTTGGCAATAACCACAGAAATTTAGGAGAAACACCTCTACTAGACGTACAATCTTATATATATATATATATATATATATATATATATATATATATATATATATATATATATATATATATATGGGTAGTAATGTAGATAAAGAGGGAGGAACAGAAAATGATACAAAAATAAGTATATTTAAAAGCAAGCGGAGCTTTTGTTGCACTGGGAAATATGTACCAGTCAAATACCAGTGGATAAAGAGATACAATGAAGACGATGGCGCAGGATAGGGCACACACTGTAGAAGTCAACTGAAGGTATTACACAACATGCCCTTTTTTGAATCCCCAAGGGAAAATACAAAAAAGGAAAACCAAATAATTCTTGAAGAAGACAGATAGAAGCAGAGATGAACATGATGGGGAAGACATAAAACGCTATTAAAATAATGGCAAGAAACAGAAGGACTTGGAAAGTGTTTGTTGAAGACCTATGCTCCACAGGGAGCTGATAGGTAGAAGATGAAGAAGAACCTCACCATAATAGAGCATGAGATGTTTTGGAAATTGCGATAAAAAAAAGAAACGTTGCGTCCTGCCTGTTAGAACTGAAACGCTCTCGACCTGGACACGAGGACCCAGCTTACTGTGAAATGGAAAATTTATTACAGACTTTTTAACATAAGGGAGCTGTTGTTTGTTTGCGACAACGTCGATTGTATAGGAATATATGAGTAGTATATGGTGTGGAAAAATGTGCTAATTTGTGTGTTGGACGCAGAAATACAATGTTGTTTTCCTATGTAAAAAGCATACACGCAGTAAATGCAGAATTTTTCCTATGTAAAAAGTATACATGCAGCAAGACGACCCGACCGACGCTACATGACATCGATGATGCGTAGGTGACCCCGTGATCGATGACCGTAAGGTGTATTGAGGAAAGTGTGTGTGTTCCTCTCCTGGGCGTAGGATATTTTTTTTTAATCACTCAGGCTGAATGCTGGCTCACTTCCCCAGGGCAGGTGTGCGCTTGTAAATAAATAGTGTGTTTTGATGATTTTAAAAATAGAGAAAAGTGGGAGTTATCTCTCGCTTGTTCCTCGGTATTAGTGGTTTTCTCTCTCTCTCTCTCTCTCTCTCCCTCTCTCTCTCACACATACACACACACAAGAGAATTAACCAAGACAAATAAAATAAATAAAAATGATGCTTTTTTATATAATTTTCACAATAACGATTTTTTAATACATCAGATAACAGATAATTTTTCAATGTATAGTAACGGTTTAACCCCCCCCCCCACCCTATCTCTCACCCTCTCGCCTATCCCCTCCTACTCTTCTCTCCTTTCATGTCACCCTCCCTCTTCGCTTTCCCTCTTTTGACCACACACGATGGAACATGAGGGCTAATTAACTGATCGGGAAGTCATGTAGGTGAAAAAAATTAAAACTAGTGCAGGGAATGTTCTCCACCATCCACCTAGTATCGGGTCTGTTGAACAGGGCAGTGTCTACGGGATTGTGTTCGTTTAGAGGAATCAATGAATGTGGTGAAACCTCCAAGATTATTGACTAACTGTTGGAACTCGAGAACAACCGTGTTATTGAGGGATGCGTAGAAGAAGCGTACATCCCCGGTATCGCGGTTTCTGAGAATAAGATGATGACTATAGTTAATTTTGAAACAGGTTATCTGACTATCAAACACATTCCTTAGAACACCAGGCCAGTCTGTCGTGAATTAACTGGCAGGTGAGTGGATGAAAGTATATGTGGAAACTGTCTTATTGATACTAGCGTGGTATATATAACTAACCAGTTTTGATGGTATACAGCCCGCACATCGTCGGGTAGTGTTGAAAAAGGGTCATTGGTCTTGTGCTTTTTACACTCAGGCGATTGTTCCTCATCTAGCTCTCTTTTGGTCGTTGATGATGAAGGGGCAAACGGTGGTGGTGAAATTGGTGTTGTAACAGGTACCGATGGTGAATATGGTGATGTAGACGGTACCAATCGCGAAGCTGATTCCTTTGCTGAGTGCTTTAGTCTCCTATGGTTGGCTAAAGAACTACGACTCGTATACGAGCGTTAACAAATGGTACAAGCATGGCGTATGAGGCGACGTGCGGCGTGTATACGCTGAAGCATAGCTTGACGCCGTTTAAATTTCTTTGAACATAATGGACACTGATGTTCACCAGAAGATGTTTCATTATGAGAAACCATCTGTAGAAGATTAAATAACCCTTTGTCATCAATTCTTAACATACCTAGTTTAAACACATTAATAACATTGAATATCAATCACAACAAGACTTAAAATATATACTTTAAACAACCAATAACATAAACAAATGAAAACTGAAGGAATAATACCCTCAACATATCTACTTTAAACACATTAACAAAATTGTGCATCATACACAATAATAGTCAAAATACCTACGTAAATAAATGCCATTGAATAATCATTTATAGATAAGCCTTAACATACTTTAAGAGAAACAGAAAAATATTCAAACTTACAGGGTAAAATATACTGTCAACACAGGCCACTAAACTGAACAGTAGTATTAACATATGCTTACTTGAATCAATCGCGCTTATAACACAATATCTCACATGCGGCTAGTTTAATTATAATTTGGTAACAAATGTGAATGGCATATAAATTAGCCAATCAGTGAGTGACTATACCAACGCCGACTGGCATTTTGTTTAACCAATCAGAGCAGAGCAACAGTATGCGACGCCAAGCAAAGATATGACTTATATCCGGATTAACCAATCAGAGATAAGGATTGCTGTTATCCTGATCACTAACTTCATTTTCCACTTGAGCTGTGTCGAGTCTGACTCGGCGGTGGGTCGAAACCAATGGGTGTGGTGGTGTTGACATTTCATCATCCTCCGAGGCATATGTAGTGCCTCTCGGGTCATCGGCTGGTGGAAGGGTAACTGGGGGGGGGTCGGGTGGCAACGAATGACATGTAACATTAAAATAGATTATAACAGGTCAGAAAACTTAGTGCAAAAGCCCCATAATTTCGGCTCATAATAACAAACTTGGACTCAAATCCCGTAACATTAAGGCCCAAAGTCATACTAGTGGTACACAAAAGGCCAAAATGTTATTACTAAAGTCCAAAAGTTAGTCCAAAAACAAATTTTTTTTTTTTATAATCTACAATACAATAAATGTGACTCATAAAAAAAAGTTGAACTCAAACTCTAAAAATGTAGTTCCAAAGTCATAATAGTTAGACATCACGAGCAGAAAATAATATACAATGGAAAAAAAGGTACAAATCGCTAAATTTTAGCACAAAAAAATTCGTCTCATTGTCAAAAAGTCGAGCTCAAAACTATAAAAAGCTACTCCCACAGCCATATTAGTTAGATGAAACAACCAGAAAGATTATACCACAAAATATAGTAAACCTAAACTCTAGCCTTACCACAAACGTAATATTAGACACCCTCATAGCAAGATTTTGCTAAAAAAAATTACATTTAATGATTTTCACCTCCAGCCATTTTTATGAATACGACTATAAAATCATTAAAAATAGTAAATTTACACTCTAGGTTTACCACAAACTTTATTTTAGACATGCCCATATCAAGAATTTGCTTAAGAAATAACTTTTTATAATTTTTACTCCCTTCCAGTTTTATATGAAGCGCCTATGAAATCATTAGAAATAGTACATTTAAACTCTAGGCTTACCACATACTTTATTTTAGAAAACCCAATATCAAGAATTTATTTTTAAAAAGTCAGATTTATGATTTTTACCCCAATCATTTGTTATGGCTCCGCCTATAAAATCATAACAAGAAATACATGTACACTCTGGACTTACCACAATCAGTATATTAGACACCCTAGTCAAAATGAAAAAAAAAAATCATTTGTTTTGTTTTATACCTCCAGCCATTTTTTTATTGATACAAATATGGCATTATTAAAAATAGTAAATCTGCACTCTAGGCTTACCACAAACCTTATTTTAGATATCCCCAAATCAATAATTTGCTTAAAAAATGAATTTTATGTTTCCCCCAGCCATCTTTAACAGATACGCCTATGAACCCATTAGAAATAGTAAATATACACTCTACGCTTATTATAAATTTTATTTTAGACACCCCCATATCAAGATTGTGATAAAAAAAATTACATTTTATGAAGTGTGCCCCCAGGCATTTTTAAGGATACGACTATGAAATAATTAAAATAGTAAATATACACTCTAGGCTTACCACTCACTTTATCTTAGACACCCCTATATCAAGATTCTGCAAGAAAAATAAATTGTAATGATTTTTACCCCCTCCCCCCCAACCCAGTTATTTTTAATGGATGCGACTATGAAATCATTAAAAATAGTAAATATACAGTCTATTCTTACCACAAACTTTATATTACACACCACCATATCAATATAAAAATTCTGCCAAAAAATCATTTTTAATGAGTTTTGCCCCTAACCATGTTTACTATATCGTTTTATACGACTATAAAAACATCAAAACCAGTAAACTTACAATCTAGATATACTACCAATTTTATTTCAGATATCCCCATATCAAGAATTTGCTTAAAAATATCAATGTTTATTATTTTTCCCCCAGCCATTTTTTTATGGATACGATTATGAAATCTTTAAATATAGTAAATTTGCACTCTAGACATACCACAAACTTCATTTCAAATATCTCCATATCTTGCATTTTCTTTAAAAATCACTTTTTATGATTTTTCCTCCACCCGTTTTTATTGCTACGAATATGAAATCATTAAAAATAGTAAATTCACTCTCTAGGCTTATCACAAACTTTATTTTAGACATACCCATATGCAGAATTTGCTTAAAAAATGACATTTTATAATTTTTACCCCCAGACATTTTTAAATGATACGCCTATGAAATCATTACAAATGGTACATGTACACACTAGGCTTACCATAATTTTTATTTTAGATACACCCAGATCAAAATTGTGCTAAAAATAACTTGTTTTATAATGTTTACACCCAACCATTTTTTATGGCTACGCCTAGGGAATTGATAAGGATGGTAATCTTACACTCTAAGCTTACCCGAAACTTTACTTTAGGCCCCCCCCCCCCACATCACAAATTAGCTTTAAAAAATCAGTTTTATTGTTTTTACCCCTAACCATTTTTTTTATGGCTACTGCTATGAAATCAATAAAAATAGTATATATACACTCCAGACTTACCACGCCCGTTATATTTGACACCCCTTAAAAATTCACTTTTTGTGATTTTTATCTAAAGGTATTTTTTATGGATGTGACTATAAAATCATTAAAACTAGTAAATTTACACTCTAGGCTCACCACAAACTTTAATTTAGATATTCCCATATCAAGAAATTGTGTGAAAAGTGTTTTTTCATCTGTTCATGTAAGTTTTGTCTTTAGATATTGAATCAACTATTTGTTACAATATACCCTAGGTAGTTGTAGCTTTGAAATATCTCCGACTTTGAAATATACACTTATAGGTTTTGAGTATTATCTTTATCTATGATTATATATTTAGTCTGTTTGATATTCATATCTAATTCATATTTAGCATAAATGTAGACAGCAAAGATCTAAGAATAATAAACAACATATACTGGCAACAAAAAGCGGTCATAAGAATTGGAAATCAAATGGGAATGTTTGAAATAATAAAACATGGTGTTACACAAGGTTGTGTGCTGTCACCAGATTTTGTTTGAGATTATTTTAAGATGCATAAGGGGCATGCCTGGAATATCAAATGGTGGTCATAATGTAAATAATCTAAGGTACACTGATGATACAGTCTTTATCGCGAAGAGTGAAAATGAGTTACACGAAACGTTAGACATTATAGTGAAAGAAGGCACAAATAAAGGACTCAGCCTTAATAGCAAAAAGACAATAGTAATGGTAACAACAAAGAAAAAGACATCACCTCAATGCAAAATAAAGACAAGTGGAACAATATTAAAACAGGCAAATAAATTTAAATATTTGGGAACTTTGTTAACCTCAGACGGAAGATGTACAAAAGAGGTGAGATGCAGAATGGCTCAGGTAAAAGCAACTTTCCAAAAAATAATGAAAATAATATGCAATTTGTTTTTGACAATAGAAATAAGAAAAAGAGTTCTGAAATTGTATGTACAGCCAGTTAATATGAATGTGAATCATGGACAATATGACAACAGGCAAGAAAATCATTGGAGTCTGCAGAAATGTGGTTTTACAGAAGAATGTTGAGAATATCATGGACAGCTAAGAAGAGTAATGAAAACGTTCTGAAAGAGGCCAAAACAAAAAGAGAGCTACTTTCCAATATTAGGAAGAAACAATCATCATTTTTTGGCCATGAAATGAGAAGAGAACAACTAGAATATATTGTAACAAATGGAAAATTGCGGGACGAAGAGATAGAGGGAAGCAAAAAGAAAAATTACCAGACCGCTTAAGAGAATGGCTTGGCAGAAGGTCAACAACAGTAATGATAATTAACTGCCGAGATCGAAAGTTGTGGAGAGACATGATCACCTACACCAGCAGGCCTGGCACTTGATGATGATGAATCTATATTTGTTGCTTGTCGTATTTAGTTCATTGAGTAATTGTTGCAGATCTTCGGAATTTGTTTGTAGTTATCCAGTATCATCAACATATCTTAGGTTATCTATTATATTTGGATTTATAGCTGAGCATATCTGTAATGTTTTAAAAGATGTTGCTAAGTTTATAGAATCAACAAGTTTGGTGATAAGATGTACCATTGATGCAATGGGTAGAGTCAATGAAGAAGTAAACAAACACGTAGGGTCATCTTTGTCTCCGGACATTCCGGAGTACGATGAAATAAAAGAGCGGACAGGTTGGCTAGCTGCGCTGCTGTTGAAGACGATCAACCAATGGATCAGGCGGACCTCATCGATGCCCTACGAGATGTGGAAAGGATGCATGCCTTCGACAACCATGATTTCACGTCACTCCTTCGGATGAAAGAGATGGGAGTTAAGATGTGCACAGCTAGAAACGAGAAACTTGTCGTATAAGAGGACTTATCAACCAACACAGAACTGGAGTCGTCAATCATTGGACACTGCGGGGCATGCTGAGTTGGGGATCTGAGCATCTATGGACATGTTCGGAAAGCAATGATGATGACCCTCAAATAATTCAATGACAGCCTGCGTGCAGAATATGTCTTATTTTGTCCCATTGTTTTTCCTAAATCCAAATTGATGTTCTAATTCGATATTGATTTTATTCTGAATTATTCCATATATAACTTTAAGCAATATATTTGTTATATGCCTCATTAGGCTTATTGTTCTGAAATCACTTCATACAAATTCACCATTCTTTTTGGGCAATGAACGTTTTTTTTTTTGTTCTAATGAAATGTACAACGCTTGATCTATAAATAGAGCCTATTACATAGAGTTCCCAGTCACACGTATTGATCACCTACCATTAACAATAATAAGACCTGCTGCCACAAATGATTGATAACAGTTGAATATGAAGTCAACTTATATTATTCATGACGCACATTTATCGTTGTAATTAATGTCTTATCTATCTTGACTCTTCCACCATTGTTCGACCAGAAAAAAAATCAATTTCCAAACACTCATGATGCAATGTTTAGAGACAAATGAGAGTTCAACGTTGTTTCTTCAATCAAATGTAAATATTGTTAAAATATAAATATGTGAAAGATCAACATTTTATTCACATACACTATATAATTTAAATGTATTTAATGTCCTAATATGAATTTTAATGTGAGTGAGGATAGGATTTCAAATGTCAGGACGACAAAAGTTATGTTCATAAATTTGACCGTCAAATGTGAACTAACCTTCTATATGTGATGATATATTTTCAGCTGTTTCACAACTAGATCTGGTTAACAGGAATTCAGTGAAAACAAATTTGGATAAAACAGACTAAAAGATATGGGTTTGATGCGAGCAGTTTACTCATTGCTGTTAAGTCTTGTGGTACTCGTTGGTAAGTTTATTATTTTCCCTCCAAGTTACTTTTTTAACGCTTTACGTAACGTAATTAATGTTATTTCCAACTAATAGAACACTCTTTTCTCTTCTTAACTTAGGTATTATTATTTAGATCATCTCTTCAAAATCTGATGGCGTCTCATCGTGTTTTTTTTTCTCTATCGTTGAAGAAGATACCGACAATTCCAAGTCATCTTGTTAACTGTCTACACATTTCATGCAAGTAACAATGTTTAAACAATGTTGTGTTAGTGTTCGTAATTATCAATGCTCAATATCAAATTGTGCGAATGATGTTTTCGATATCGTATTCAATACTCGTTTACGCCTGGGTGAAATTAGGAACGTTGTTTTACCATTTTAGTTAATAAACTAAGAGAACACTGATGCTATGCAGTTTTATTTTTTTTTTAAATGTACCTAGATTAACATCATGAGAGTAACAGGTCACACAAAAAAATGCACTCTGTTTAATTATCACTCAGAATAAACGTCAATACATAGGCAAACAAATTGTATAAAGTCAACTAAGAGACAAAGCATGGTAAGTACGATGTTAAATCATGTATGTGGTAAAGTCACTGATATATGGCTATATATCCACACTCATGTAATATCTAACAAAACAAGTAATTAAATACCCGCCTTGGTGATAAACGATTATAAATACAAACAAAAGATCAGACAAAGAAAAGACGAAATAAACTTAGCGCACATTTACGCATCGGTGAATGAGTAGTTAGTGCACTCGCTTCCAATGTAAAGTTTCAAGCTCATTTACGCATCGGTGAATGAGTATTTAGTGCACTCGCTTTCAATGTCAAGTTTCAAGCTCAATTACGCATCGGTGAATGAGTATTTAGTGCACTCGCTCTCAATGTAAAGTTTCAAGATCATTTACGCATCGGTGAATGAGTATTTAGTGCACTGGCTCTCAATGTAAAGTTTCAAGATCATTTACGCATCGGTGAATGAGTATTTAGTGCACTCGCTCTCAATGTAAAGTTTCAAGCTCATTTACGCATCGGTGAATGAGTATTTAGTGCACTCGCTCTCAATGTAAAGTTTCAAGCTCATTTACGCATCGCTGAATGAGTATTTAGTGCACTCGCTTTCAATGTAAAGTTTCAAGCTCATTTACGCATCGCTGAATGAGTATTTAGTGCACTCGCTCTCAATGTTAAGTTTCAAGCTCATTTACGCATCGGCGAATGAGTATTTAGTGCACTCGCTCTCAATGTAAAGTTTCAAGCTCATTTACGCATCGCTGAATGAGTATTTAGTGCACTCGCTCTCAATGTAAAGTTTCAAGCTCATTTACGCATCGGTGAATGAGTATTTAGTGCACTCGCTTTCAATGTCAAGTTTCAAGCTCATTTACGCATCGGTGAATGAGTATTTAGTGCACTCGCTCTCAATGTAAAGTTTCAAGCTCATTTACGCATCGGTGAATGAGTATTTAGTGCACTCGCTTTCAATGTAAAGTTTCAAGATCATTTACGCATCGGTGAATGAGTATTTAGTGCACTCGCTTTCAATGTCAAGTTTCCAGCTCTTTTACGCATCGGTGAATGAGTATTTAGTGCACTCGCTTCCAATGTAAAGTTTCAAGCTCATTTACGCATCGCAGAATGAGTATTTAGTGTACTCGCTTCCAATGTAAAGTTTCAAGCTCATTTACGCATCGGTGAATGAGTATTTAGTGCACTCGCTCTCAATGTAAAGTTTCAAGCTCATTTACGCATCGGTGAATGAGTATTTAGTGCACTCGCTTTATTGTAAAGTTTCAAGCTCATTTCCTTGAAATGGTGGATTATCGTTTTCTTCTGCTGGCAAGACTCTGGTCTTTTTTTTTCATTTCGTAATTTCTAAAAATGGAGACCAGGGATTGTTTGTGGGTTTTGTGTAGTTTAGTTTTGCGGAGACAGCTCTGACCGGTCGCATTCACCTGACCACACAAGTCAATATGGTTGTTGTACCGCAGCGCGGCGATACTTTCTTTAGGCGGCTGACCGGTGATAGAAGCCCTGTCTTGCTCTGGAAAGGGATATATTACGACTACAAATTAGATATCAGCTGAACTGCGGTCATATCAAGTGCCTCATCGAAGCGGAGGCCTGATATCTTTTGTTGGGACAGCGATTCTTGAGGCACGCTCACTGATCATGAAATCTACACGGATTAGGCGCGGTGCATGAAGGTCGTGCTGTCGGCGACGACCGTTACAGCGATTCTTGAGGCACGCTCACTGTTCTTGAAATCTACACGGATTAGGCGCTGTGCATGAAGGTCGTATTCAGTATGCATCATAAGCTGCACACCTTTTCTTTCTAAATGCAACCTGTTCACTCGAACAATGTGAACGATTGTGATGATCATTTGGTTAATTGCTGAAAGGTGGCTTGGCAGATATGGGAATGTCCTGCCTGCATCGATCCCATTCGTCTTCAAAGTCTAAAGTATTTCGGGAGGTAAATGGGGCCTGACATGATGTCGATCACATGAACACGAATTCATTGAGTTATTAGTTTAATTTCTATACAAAATCATTAGACATAATATTGTGAAATAGGTAATGCTATCAAGTTCACAGTTATCTAGTTATTTTAAAACTAAAACATCAATGTAAACAGATTAAATGAGCACAATTCACAACGAGAAAATTTATTTTACGACGCATAAGTTAGTTCAGTGTTATGTGTTTGACTCGTACACAAACGTATTAATGATGCGATAATTTAGTACAATGACATGTGTTTGAGTCGTACACAAATGTATGAATGATGCGATAATTTAGTACAATGACATGTGTTTGACTCATACACAAACGTATTAATGATGCGATAATTTAGTACAATGCAATATGCTTGACTCCTACACAAACGTATGAATGATGCGATAATTTAGTACAATGACATGTGTTTGACTCATACACAAACGTATTAATGATGCGATAATTTAGTACAATGACATGTGTTTGACTCGTACAAAAACGTATGAATGATGCGATAATTTAATACAATGACATGTGTTTGACTCGTACACAAACGTATTAATGATGCGATAATTTAATACAATGACATGTCTTTGACTCGTACACAAACGTATTAATGATGCGATAATTTAGTACAATGACATGTGTTTGACTCGTACACAAACGTATTAATGATGCGATAATTTAATACAATGACATGTGTTTGACTCGTACACAAACGTATTAATGATGCGATAATTTAGTACAATGACATGTGTTTGACTCGTACACAAATGTATGAATGACGTGAGAAGTTCAAGAACGGCGCGTTTAGTGTCGATGATTCTCCCTTAAGATAAAAAAAAGGAGAGGTGGTGGAGGGGCTGCCTCGGAAGGCAAGGCTGCAGCCGTGGATAAATGTGAGGATGTAAAACTATCTCTAGTTTCCGATCAGTCCAAGAAATCATTCATGATGAATTGAAGTTCCTAAACGTGTGTAAGATGGGTACCCAAGCGGCAAAGCATGAATGTCTGCGCACCCGTCCGAAATTATCTTTTGCCGCGATATCTTCTTGTCATGCGCTGGGGTACGTGCTCTGAAGTAGACGGGACGGGGACTATGTTGAAT
The DNA here is from genome assembly GCA_032433765.1 of Megaustenia siamemsis. Taxonomy (NCBI): domain Eukaryota; kingdom Metazoa; phylum Mollusca; class Gastropoda; order Stylommatophora; family Ariophantidae; genus Megaustenia; species Megaustenia siamemsis. Next base: position 56,372,373 of record JAVIAB010000159.1, read on the forward strand.
AGCGGTCATGTCATAAAAAAAAGTATTCTGTAAACAAAGAATATGGAGTATATATGAATAGCATACACGTGGATATTAAAATTGAAGGAATAGTCATGGAGACAGTTGAGAGCTAAAACTACCTTCGATAATATATAACCAGTAATGGAAAATGTACAGATGACATAAACGAAAGAATAGGAATGGCAACAAGTAAGTTTAATGTCATGAATAATATACTATCATCAAAACAAATAACATCAGGGCTAAAACTAAGAAATGTTACATCGTCTCAGTCTTCCTGTATGTTGTAGAAACATGTAAATTAGAAAAGAAAACAGAAAATAAAATTGACATTTTTTTGTTTATCTGGATATAGAAAGGAAGATTGAATTGGATGGAATGAAAAAAAAATAAACGCTAGAAGTCTTAAAGCAACCAAAAATGAAAAGAAAACTACTAAACACAATTCAAATAAGATATATTCGTTTTGGGTCATTTTAAAAGACACAACAGTCAACTAAAAGTAATCTTGAAGGGGAAAATACAAGTTAAATAGGCAGAGGCAAAAAAAGACTAACGTTGACGAGTAACATCAAAAGATTGAAAAGTCAGCCTATGACAATCTGCACTATCAAAGAAAGTGATAAGACGGAATGGCACTCCATGGTAGCCAACATTCGATGAGGAGACGGCACTAAATGATGATAAAACAAATCAAAACGTCTAATCACTGAATGTACCCTATGTCAACTTTATATATAAATATGCGTGTGTGTAGTTAATTATTTATATATTTCCCCAGGGTCTCCGGCTCAGGCTGATGATGAATGTGAAGCCTTTCTTCAGTGCGTTCATCCCTTCGCTACATTTATTCAAGAACGTTTGAAAATGAACAAAACTATTAACCTTGATGATCAAGAGAGTACGGACAAGTTTTGCCAGTGAGTAGATATGACCGGTCACGTGTCAGATTTCAATTATCGTGGAATATTCTAATTTAGACATTCAATTCTAGGTAGGGTAAAATGCCATTCATTCGTTAAGTTTGTTCACAGCGGTCTGATCATATTTCGCTACACTAATTCGTGATGACTTTGAGCATATAACGCTATGACTACGCATGCAATTTGTGATCATCAAAGTTACTAATCAATAGAGAGGTATAACGCTTCTCAGCCATGTAGGAAAGTTAGACGTCAAAATTGTGGAGAAAAGGCTGAGACTAATAATAAAACTACAGTTAAACATTCTTAGGTGGGTTTCAAAAAAAAAAAAAAAAAGTGGACGTACTCAGGCTCCATTCACCTTCATTCATTTTATTCCTGATAGACATGAAATAAGACGTCATGTTTCATATTGTACAAACCTGAGTGTTTTCTGTAACGAAATATGTAGATGACAGCATCACTTGTTTTACACTTGAAATACGTATCCATTTCATTAACCATTGTTGTTGTTTCACTGCTATAAACCCTCGCAGTTGGCATCTTATAAACTGAACTATTTATGGACAAGATGACAACGATGAGTGACACAGGCAATACCTATCTTTACTGACAGCCATTAAATATAATATTTTATCTTAACCATTCATTGACCAACAACTCAAAAACGTGTTATTTGTTATTTCAACAGGATGGCTATGGTTGCTGTTAAATGCGCACGAAATCACGAACCTGAATTCCTAGATGGCTGTTTAAAGAATATGTCTGCTTATAATTTACTGAAGAATCGGTTTGAACTGTTGAGTTTGTGTAGAAGAAAAAATGATGCCTGTAAAAGTAGCAATGCATTACGTCCCCTTATTATTGCTCTTGTGGCTGTAACTGCTTTAATCCTATAATGAATAAGGTCAACTATTTATTTCTCAGTTACGATTATTGAGATAACTATATCTGTTTCAGTCTCATCCTTTTACCAGTTTCTACAATTACAATTTTGACATTGTCTCATATGCTGTGTATTACTTTTTTTTATTACTTTACTTGAGATACTTTGAAATATTCTCTTCTGTGGCTGTGTTCTTCTCCCTCTTTCTCTCTCTCTCTCTCTCTCCCTCTCTCTGTAGATCGATGTGGAAATATATTATTAACTTGTATCACAACTGCTTACATTGCATGTTGACATTTTAGTTGTATTATTGCAACATTTTCTTGTCTATACTCTTCGGTCTCAGCATACCTTGCTATTTGCAGTGCCACATATATTCTTGTTTCCTTATTTATTTTCTTCTTTGCCACATTAACCGACATGTTTTAACATTGTTTGAAAGCTTATCAAATATTAACTTTTTCCTATTATGCAAATAATTTTTATTTAAAACATTAGTCAGGAGACAGAAACTGCCTTACCTATTTAATCCATTCTTTGCAATCTTTAGAAGACAAAATGTTAAATAACTGAACTTGTTAAAACAATAAATCCAGATATGAAGAAATATCACACACCAAAATACACGAGAGATGATGTTATCAATGGAAGTGATTAATGCAGTTCATGAAATCTGATTTAACTGTTGTATATGTCTGGAGCTGAAGCTGGGCATTAGAGTATGTTGATGAAGGCAACGTCAGTACACCACACGCAACATCGCCAGGGTACATCTGATTACTAACAAGATAGAGTTTCTCAGACGGTCAGAAAGGGCAAGAAACAAATCCATACACAACATAGCGTAATGTAACGAGGTCTCGTAACCTACAGTAGACTTCACTGAACTCTTAGAAAGTGGAATGACTTCTTATTGTTGGAAAAATAAAGGGCAGACAATTGTTTAGGACAGAGTAGATGGGCTGATATCATGGTAACGGTGAGTGATTGAATATTTCAATATCGTTGGTGTATTATCTCCTCTTGTTCACGTTGTTTGTTCTAATGAAATGATGTAAGTCTGTTTACCTCTTACATGTACCAGTCTACGTATCTATCAATGTAGTATCTACACATGAGTCCATAACATGATGGCGATAAAAGAACATACATCTAGAGCAGAACCTCTAGAATATCTGAATTCTGAAAATATTGCGAGCCTTGTATTTACACCGGTATTCAAGGGAAGTAACCATTGTTTAATTTTTAATGCTAAGGATTTATGTATTATGACTCAAGATTACTTTCCAACTGTATAAGTCATTCTTCTACTTTAACACAAACAAGTAAAAACATCGTTTGTAAATCATCGATCTAGCTTTTGTTCGACTAAAGTATTGTCTTTATCTGTAATGTCGGTTCTGTTATAGATTTTACTCTTTTTGCAGTTCTTTTAGTGGCCCATATATAGCTTTGCATGTAATGTTGTTTCTATGAGCCAATGACTTCCAAGTGTTGACCTAAGCAATGTTGTCAGTAGTGTTTGTATAAATTGTAAGATTAACGTGTTTGGATGTTGTTGCATTTGGATAAATCGTTTTCAGTTTAAGTAGTCAATCACTTTCAATCACTTCCATGTTTTCTCGGCCCATGATTAAGAAGTACTGACTCTAATAAGCAGTGCTGTCTATATACACTTGATTATTGCTATTAGAGATGATAACATAATGATCTGGTCAAATACAACGACGCATATGTTTTGTAGTATATAAAACAATTTATTCTGTCTCCTGCTTGTGAAGGGTTGCATCATGGCATCAAGCCTTTCCTATTGGGACACATTTGTGTTTCATTCTGCTGCAGGTCCAGAACTATATCACAGCCATTAGCATTGTCGTTATCCAAATATTGACATGTATGTAAGGTCCCTCCTATGACAAAATCATAAACAGATGCAAGATACAGTGAGCATACCTGATGAGAGATCACAACAGCTGGGGCTGAATATAAATTGAGATAAGACACAATTATGTGAATTATTGCACTTGGCAATAACCAAATAACAATAGGAGAAAACCCTCTACTAGACGAGGAAAACTAGGACAGTGCTTTGTTTAGTCAATTCTGATAAACTCAGCGATATGGTATACGATACACATGGAATCAAATGAACACCAGCCATGCAGTTGTTACAAGTAATGGAAATGTGAATAACCGAAGGGATAATCCCAGTAAGTTTTGACATGAACAACGAACGAAAGACACAGTTTGAACAGATGACGTGAGTGAAGCACAACCAATCTACATCGCGAACATGCTGCATGGGAATATGAGCATTCAAAGCGAATGGGCGTTTCAAGAAGAGGAGGCAAGACAGAATCCAGGATACCATTTCAAGATATCAACTCCAGCTACACAGCACAAGGAGACGAGAAGAGAACGTCTAATCAAAGTAACATCTCATGGTACCAGTAGCAGATAAACGAAGAACGTGGAAACGCATGTTGCATAATAATTAATTATCAACAATATAAATAGCATCGAGATCTGAGCAACGAGAAAGGAAAAATAACCCTGAAACTGTTAATAGCTCTTCATATTTGCGATTTGTGGTGCGTTAAGGGTTTGAAAAGTCTGTGATGTGATCATAACACAGCAACGTTAGAATTATTAAAGCTCTAACCGTGGCATTGAATAGTATTAATATATTCTATAAATATATTATATGTGCGTATCTCCTAGGATTACGGAAACATTAAGTGGGTGCATATTGTACAACGATTATTATTATATATTGTTAAGACAACATGTCACATGGGAAAAACAAGCGGACTAAACTCATCTAACCAAACTGTTCCTAAACACTTAGCACGAACAAGTTCTGTCTGTCTCGTCCATGGCCTGTCAAATCTGACGCCAAGCAACAGAATAACTCAACAGATAATGTTACTCTGAACTTAGGTTTAATTCACAGAAATCTGAGCCCTAGCATAACGCTACAATTTGTGGATCCCAGGTGTGTAATGAAGTCCATGCACATGGGAGAAGATGGCAACAACCATGGATGTGCCCACGGTAGAGGGAAGACGATCCTGACATAACGTAATATCACTTTCTGAAAACTAAACAGAATTGTAAACAAACTTGAAAACTCACAATATCTCACCCGTTCAATGTTACAACAATCATGAGGCTGGGTAGACAGTTCATATTTTCAAAGAGAGTATTGAACGAAGCTATGTATCAATTAGATTATGTGTTTGACAAAGCATGGCCTCATCAGTAGTTTCATGTATTTGCATTTTTTTTCTGTATTATCTACTGATATTTTGTGTTTAAAACAATTTTTTTTTTAATAATAAAATGTGTTTTTGAATACCTTGTATTAACGTGTTGGTGTTTTACATTTGATTGTACATGCCTTGACGCTCAATAGATACAGAAACAAATAACAGAAACAAGTAAACAACTATAATTAGAAGGTTGGAAATGTGTGTCCATATAATGGAATATATGAAACTCAGGGAATATTGTATGCCTTTTTAAATAAAATGAGAATATCGCACTAAATTATTTAAAATATTGGAACAATAAGAGATAAATAAAAATATATATTTTAATCATTTGACATTACACATTATTGTTCTTCAAAATTGTACCAGATGCTGACGGAAAACAAAGTAGCTAGAACATGAAAATGGGGGATCAGGGCGTCTGTCTACCAAATGAGTTGAGTATAGTCAACAACATATAGCTGACTGCATATGTTAGGATCAAAGAACACCACAACCGATGAAGGCCTTGCTCCCTCTCCTAGTGGTATTCCTGGAAATAGATGGTTTAGTCTGGTCAAGCGTGTATGGATCAAAGACGGGAGGTAACCCGGTACTAAATAAATTTGGAACTGAAGTCTTACGTGCTGGGCGCGCAAATAAACTAAAACACAAGGCATCTTTTTACGGTCGGATTGAAGACTACTCATTCATGTTGTAGCCATCGAGTGAACGGCAACGTAAAGGAAGAGAAAAGAAACATTAAAATGTAAACTTTAGCAAAATAAACTGATACAAATGTATACATTAAAGAAATACGCAACATTGATGCGAGAAATAACGTCAATCCTCTAATGTAAAACCTATGATTGTCTTGATTAAACATCAAATCTTCGTTGGGAAGGGACTACTTTCACTTTCAATATTAGTTTCTTTTCTTTCATTCACATTTGTAATATTCTTTCCTCAGTTTCGTGTCTGACTTTTCACTCTTATTTTCTTCTTTTATATTTATTTATTTTGATGTTATTGTACCTTTCACAAATCAAGTTATTAATTGTATCCATCGAGGAATGTTTGAAAACAAATTGACATGTTTCAACTTATAACAATATTCGATGACGCTATGTTTTGTGAAATTTGCCTATTTCTTTCATTCGGATAAATATTAGTAGAATCATTAGTAGTTTCATGGTTCTCCCTCAACAATCATATCGTTCATACGACCACACCGGTAGTACGAATGGGAGCTGTGAGGTGACCAGGGACAAGCTGATGACATACCTTGGAGGTAAGTTTGATCGCAGCCTGTGTTTTCGGGACCACGTCGGCCATGTGATAACAAAATCCCGCAAAGGATTAGCCGCCTTGAAGGTCATGGCAGCTGCCAACATCGAGCAGAGGCTACTTACACTTATGTTCCAGGGATTAGTCCTCGCACCAATCGAGTATGCCCTGGCCATTCTTACTGTCAGTACGACTCAAATTGATAGGCTGGAGAAAATACAAAATGAAGCCATTCGCATTATCCTGGGATGTACGAGGGACACTCCCTGTGTAGCAATGATGTAGCAGGCTTTTAACCTATAATGTAACAGGTTTATTAACACAGGAAGGCGTGATCACACGAGTTGAAACGACTTCTCCCAGAAGCCTGCCCTGTACTTCATGCACTAGTGCGACATGGTGAACACCACATCAACGCCCACTATGTAACCCTACTCGTGGTGGACGCAGGCCTTGCCTCGCCTGTGACGCTCCTTCACTGCCGACATGGACCGTCGGAAGTATCGTAGGCAAGTCCCCCTTGCCCGCATTGACTTGACTGGTTCTCTGCTTCACTGTTGGAAGGACTTGCCACGTCTTGCCTCCGATACGCCTTACACAGAAGATGCACACAGACAGCTCACTACATTTTGAGCCATCCCCTGCTTGACTTTAAGAACACGTCACACCGCTAATGGCGGTCTGACTCTCCTTCGACTTTCCTCTGTGGATATCTGGACAGAAGCTCGTTGAGATCTGAGCCCCTTATGAATCCTACCCGCTTCTTGGACACCAGCCGGTTGCGCTGGCCAAACGACTTGACTACCTGTTGACCGTTAGAAGTACTTCGCGCTGTTCAATCTATGGGTCAGGACAACCCTAATCCGTTCGTCGTCAGGACAAGACAACAAGAACACAGCTAGCATTTCCAACATGTTTCAACAACTTGGAAATCAACAATTAAACGTTTATTAAACACTGACAATCCATTCCCAGAAATTTACAAAATGTCCACTATCACTCTTATAGTGACCTCTCATTCCGACTTGATTCTCGCACTGACAACACGTTCAATGCACAATAATGTTCGTCTCCTCAACATGAGTGAGACCTTCACCATAATACAACAGTCTCTGCACTTGCTACTTTGAACACTCACAATAATTCACCTCTGTTCTAGGTGAAATTGAATACTCACAATGATTCAAGGTCTCTGAGCTATTAGAAGCTACCAGCTTCGTAGTCAATTCTCTCCATGACTATATCTATTCTATGTAGGCGATCACACAGGATCGGAATAACGTCTCTATACATGTGGTGAGCTCTCCAAGCTCTGCTAATGTCTCAATGGACCGATTTATATTCAATCTTCCTATGTAGGCGATCACACAGATCTCCTAATCTCATGATGCTGTACCCACCTGATTCACAATCAAGTCCTTGCGAAATTTGTAACATGAACATTTATCTGCTATTCATAGTACAGCCCTACTGTGCCTAGCTTAACCTAGCATCACAACTAATCACATCTAACTGTCCAGTCTCCAGGAACTCACACAACTAACTTGAGGGGCTGTCGCCCTCCAACTAACATAGCTACTAACTTTCTCACTGACCTCTCTAGTTCCCGGTACCGACTGTATTTCTACAGACGTCCGCATCTGAACACACTTCTGAATCGAATGTGAACAACTCTACTCTCACCAACCTGTCTTGCGCACACTGATCTCTTAACACTAACTTCTCAACTTACTCCTTTGTTCACTCACCTCTGGCTTTTTTCCTGCCCCCCGTGATTCTTGCTTACTCACTCCCTTCTCGAGCCCTTGAACACTTATCAGCTCTCCTTCCTAATTATCCCCCCTTTGTTTACATTCTGCCCTTCACTCACTAATTTCCTATCGCTGCTATCTCCTGTTTCAAACTTACTATTGTTATAGCCTGTTTCCACCATACCCCTTCTATACCCTTTTTCAATGAGGTATCTTCTTGACTTTCCAACCATGGATGACAGAATCAAGATCTGGAGAGCACGAGCATACCTGAAGAATAGTACAGATACAGAGCATCCATTGCACCACGTGCTCAACACAGAGAAAGGTACCAGGCTAAAAAGAGGCAAAACATGGGTGGGCCGAGCAGAAGATGTCATCAAACAGGTTTGTGGGCTTACCAATATCAGCGTTGGTGAGGAGTGGATACCGGTGCCTACGTCATTCAAGGGGACTTTCTCGTGTATTGTCACACTCGACAGGAAAAGTAGGGAACAGAACCCGGCTGTGGTTTATGCTGAGGTCAACGGTCTCATCTGCGATAACACCGATGAGAAAGATGCAGTCATCTATACAGACGGATCTGTAAGACGACACCAAAGAAGTGCATGGTCATTTACAGCACGCTCGGCAGGCAGAATAGTCTACGAAGACAGTGGTGCATACGTCGTGACCACGAGTAGCATGACAATGGAGCTGATGGCAGTGACCAAGGCATTGAAATGGTTAGAGTCACAAGACTACACCCACGCATGCATACTGAGTGATTCGATGAGCATGATAAAAAAACGTGGAGGCGGGCTCTGTACGCATGCAATGGGTAGAGTCGTTGCAGAAATGCAAAATACGTAAGGTCACCTTTGTCTATGTCCCTGGACATGCGGGAGTACGGAAATGGAAGGGCGGACAGGTTGGCTAGCTGCGCTGTCGTCGAGGACGGTCAACCAATGGATCGGGCGGACATCATCAATGCCCTCCGAGATGTGTGAAGAGCTCAGGATTTCGACAGACACGGATCCACGTCACTTCTTCGGATGATGGAAATGGGAGTTAAGTTGGGCACAGCCAGAAATGAGACACTTAGTGGCCGTGTAAGAAGACTTATCAACCAACATAGAACTGGAGTCGTCAGTCGCTGGACACTGTGGGAATTGCTGAGGAGGGGATCTGAGCACCTATGGACATGTTCAGAGGGCAATGATGATGACCCGCAAATAACTTAATAACTCAATTAGTAGAATCAGACCCTTTAGTATTCCGCTGGATTTCAGTCATTGATGTAGTGTTTGAGTGTTTGGAAGTGCAAATTACTTTATTTTCCCTGAAAATCTCAAGCTTAACAAGGAAACTTTTTGAAAATTATTTTATGTTTTGATATCGACGCTATGTATATGGGTCACATATGAATATACCATATTTACCGGCATATAAGATGCACTTCAGCCCCGCCCACGACGACAGCCAGTTATGCTGTACTTTGTTGTATCCGAACAAGTAACGTACTTGGCCTTGTACTGTCTTGCATGGTGGAGAGGGATCGGTTGTCATTTGTCTTCGCCCATTTCACAAGGTTGCAGGCTGATGGTAGAAGCTTGTACATAGATCAGGCTATGTAGCTGAGTGTCATGATAGGCTACAACATTTGGAGGTGAGGGGGCTAGTTCTTCCTACATGTGCCATCATAGACTGAGAATTATCTGTGGAGTGCAAGAGGAGTAGGAGATAAATCGGCAGCTCATTACCATTACTAATCTTGACTGCATTTTTGTAATCATTTGTGTGTCCAGTGAGAGAAGACAGTGTATGGGTATATGTTTGTAGGATATTGCTTCTCTCGCTGAAGAAGATAATGTACAAGGAACACTATATGTGTTTGTATTATACAATATTGAGAAATAAAGACGCTACACATTTTTCGTTAATTAAATATATACGACTGTAGATATTTATCGTCTCATGTATAACACATCAAGTGTCAGAAATAATTTGTTTATAGAAAGTAATTAAATAAGGCTAAAGAAGTTGACCTCTGGACAGACAGTTTACCGCTTTCAAATGCGATCACATCCGGTGGACATTTTGTTTTCTATTTGAATCCCTCGTTTCCTTTTGTTCTTATTCCTCCTCTTCTATCGGTAGTGAGGTTTGATCTTAGTTTTTTTTAATAGGATAACGTCGAAGTATGGCCATGTGTGCTCTGCGCACGTTAAACAACATTTATCAGTTACAGATGCAAAAAAATAGCAGTAGGTCAATATGGGCACTGTCCAGTCAACAATTGTTCAGGTATTAAAATAAACCGATTCCATTAACAAGCTCCGTCTTATAGGTCGTGGCTGCTGATAGAGCGTTTGTGTGTTTAAATTTTAACCATCATTAGTGCTTTTCCTAGCCTGTAACAGATATGCTGCACGCTAAGTTGCTGCCTAGGAGGGGATCAATCCCAATTGTAGTTGTAAGGTGTGCGGTTGATCTGCCAACGAAACTAAACTAAACTAAACTAAACTAAACTAAACTAAACTAAACTAAACTAAACTAAACTAAACTAAACTAAACTAAACTAAACTAAACTAAACTAAACTAAATACTACGACCGGGATCATATTCATTTTGTTGTTAAGCTGCTTTTACACCACTGTCACTATCAATGACATTGGATGTCTATAATACAAAGTGTTGTTGAACACATACCAGTAGTGTGACATTCGATAGCACAGTTGGACCAGTCATTGGTGCGTCTGTAATACAAAGTGTTGAACACATAACAGTAGTGTGACATTCGATAGCACAGTTGGACCAGTCATTGGTGCGTCTATAATACAAAGTGTTGAACACATAACAGTAGTGTGACATTCGATAGCACAGTTGGACCAGTCATTGGTGCGTCTATAATACAATGTATTGTTCAACTAATAACAACAATATTGCATTCGGTAGCTGAAAATGTCATTCAATACCAATCAGCCACGAGAAGAGCTGTTTGTGAAAACAGTGTCTGACATCATCTAATGATGATCGACTACGTACTATTTCAAACTAAGGTCTAATAACAGAGGATGGACCATCGACGTTCATTCACTGAATGTTGTCTCGACACTGAATGTTGGCTACCACTGAACGCTATTTTACTCTGTCTGTTCCCTGTATAACTTTAAGCAATTGTTTAGTTACATGGTTCATCAAGCTTACCGTGCTAATGTTACTGCACCCCACTGGACAAGTCTTCGTGAGCAAAACAATAAATACTGCTGTTAGTCCATGTGGTATTTATCATGTGTTGTGTACAGCATTGAACAACTTTGCTATTATTTGTATGTCAACAATTGTCTAGTGCCTTTATTATCTTGCACTGTATGTTGTCAGGCCCGACAACCCTTTTTTCTGTTTTCATTGTGTTTATTACTTTCTCTACTTCAGAATTTAAGATTCAATATCTTGACATACATCCATACATGTGTCCGTTATTGTTGGCTTCCTGACACTTTCATCTTCAAATAGTTCTGCTACATATTCTTGCCATGTGTTGATTATAACCTTAGAGACTATTAGAATTATCCCTTTTTGTTTACAATGCACCCCCTGTCTGTGAATGTTTTGTTGTTATTGCTGAATTGCTATGATCAAAAGACCTGAATACAGAAAACAAGGATTTAGAATATTTCTGTGAGCGACAACACTGTACTACTAGAATAATTCATAAGAACATCGGTGAATGATCATCCATTAGTGTTGTTCTATATAACAGCATCAGTGAGTCATCATACAAGAGCTGTAGTTGTTCTTCATAAAGACGTCGGTGGGTAATAATCTAGTTGCACTACATAAACCATCATTGAGTGATCATGCAGTAGTCATGGTTGTTCTACATAAACCATCATTGAGTGATCATGCAGTAGTCATGGTTGTTCTACATAAACCATCATTGAGTGATCATGCAGTAGTCATGGTTGTTCTACATAAACCATCATTGAGTGATCATGCAGTAGTCATGGTTGTTCTACATAAAATATCAGTGAGTCATCACACAGTAGTCATGTTTGTTCTACATAAATCATCATTTAGTGATCATGCAGTAGTCATAGTTGTTCTTCACAAAGACGTCGGTGAGTAATCATCTAGTTGCACTACATAAACCCTCAGTGAGTGATCATATAGTAGTCATGGTTGTTCTACATAAATCATCATTGTGTGATCATATAGTAGTCATGGTTGTTCTTCACAAAGACGTCGGTGAGTAATCATCTAGTTGCACTACATGAACCATCATTAAGTGATCATGCGGTAGTCATGGTTGTTCTACATAAAACATCAGTGAGTCATCATACAGTAGTCATGGTTGTTCTACATAAAACTTCAATGAATGATCACACAGATGTAATGGTTGCAACAAAGAAAAGGGCTTCACCGTAATGCACAATAGAGACATGTGAAACAAATTTTAAAACAGGTAAATCAATTTAAATATATGGGAACAATGTTTACCTGAGATGGTAGATGCACAACAGAGGAAAGATGCATAATAGCTCATACAAAGGCAGATTTGCAAAAAAATTAGGAAGATGCTGTGCAATCACTTTTTGATAAGAGAAACAAGACAAAATGTTTTTAAAGGTTATATAGCGTCAGTCTCAACATATGAATATGAATCATGGACAATAGGACAACAGACAAAAAAATCACTGCAGTATGCACACAGAGTATATGCACATACATGAAACTACTGATGGGCCCATGTTGTGTGAAACACATAGGTCTAATTGATACATACATTCGTTCAATCATCTCTTGAAAATAAGATCTCTTACTGGCCTCATGAGTGTTGTAACATGGAACGAGTGGGATATTGTGAATGTTAAAATGTGTTTACAATTATATGTAGCTTTCAGAAGGTTATGTTACGATATGTCAGGATCGTCATCCCTCTTCTACGAACACACCCATGGGTGTTGTCATCTTCTCACATGTGCACTGCCTTCATTACACAACATAAGTAAAGTAAAGAACCCTGTCACGCCAAGTGGTGTATAGGGAATATGGTGTCAGTGACCATAATTCTGTATAGATCGTCGGCACATGATTTTTGGAATAATGTGGCCGGTATTACGCCCTTGCCACTTTACTTTCCAAGAAAAAAATATCTAGTAACCATTTAATGTTGGGTGAACCCGAAAGCCATCGATCATGATTGAACACGATCTCAAGTCTTGTGTAGTCCAGTTGACTAACCACTGAGCTTCATCACACAACATGGGATCCACACATTGTAGCGATGCGCTACTGCTCAGATTTCAGTGACTGAAACCTAAATTAAGAGCAACATTGTCTGTTGAGCTATTCTGTTGCTTTGTTTCAGATTTGACAGTGAATGGCAACAAGTCATTGTAATGTCATGAAGAATATAAGTTCAAAGCAAATAGCACCAGGGCAAAAGTGAAGAATAACTAAATTGTATATCTTCTTCACATTCTTGTATCGTGGATAACAATGGACGTTAGACAATAAAACAGAACAGAAAATGCAAGCCTTTGAAATGTGAATTTATAAAAGGTTGAGAAGAATTAGATTGAAAGAACTGAAAACTATGATGAGAATTGAAAGCAACAAAAAAAATGAAAAGAGAACTAAATCAAACAAAGCAACTGAGGTGTTGGGGCATGTTAAAAGACACATCAGCCTAGTAAAAGTAATCTTGGACGGGAAATACAAGGCAGAAAAGTCATAGGCAGACAAAGACTAACATGTACGGGTAAAAGATCGACAAGTCAGCCTATGATAAAATGCATCATCAAAGCAAAAAAAACTGAGTAGAATGGCGCTTCATGGTAGCCAATTTTCGATGCGGAGACGACACTAAGTGATGATGATGATGATAATGGTGGTTCTTATGTTGATGATACTGCTGGTGACGATGATGATGATGATGTTGATGATGATGATAACGATGACGACGATGCTGTTGATGATGATGATAATGATGACGATGATGATGTTGATGATGATGATAATGATGACGATGATGATGCTGATGATGATGATGATGATGCTGATGATGATGTTGATGATGATGATAATGATGAAGATGATGCTGCTGATGATGATGATAATGATGAGCGAGATAGGAAGAACTTGTTCGTGCTAATAGTTTAGAAACTATGCGGATGGATTTGTTTTTAGTCTGCTTGTGTTTCTCATTTGACACCGTGTCTTTACAATAGCTGATAAGGATCTTTGTACAGCATGCATCCACTTAATGTTTTCGTAATTCTAGGAGATAAGCATAGATATATAATAAATAACATGTTAATATTATGACAGGTCGATTGCATGTGATAGACATCGCATTCATCCTATAACCGAACCGTTTAGCCAGGCACATCAGATGACTGCTTGTGTGTTTCTATGTTAATGTTTGTTAAAGGGAAGTAACTGCCATAAAACACTTTGTAACGTTTTCATATTTATTATTGGATTACTATTCCTTTGTTTTGTCCGCTGAGATGGATAACTTTTCAATGGGTACGATTAGTCGTCAGTTTGAACTTACACAGACCATCACATTAACCGGACATTTTTGTTAAGGTTGGTCATCTGTGTCAATAGGGACCAGACTGTCTGTGTTTGTAGACTAGTGTGGTATCTAGTGATGACATCATTCCGAGCTCATAGGTGTCTGCTGTAATGAAGAGATGAGTGGTATATAGTGACGACATCATTGCGAGCTCATAGGTGTCTGCTGTAAAGAAGAGATGGGAGGGCTCTAGTGATGGCATCATTCCGGTCTCATAGGTGGCTGCTGTAATGAAGAGATGAGTGGTCTCTATTGATGACATCATTCCGAGCTCATAGGTGTCTGCTGTAATGAAGAGATGAGTGGGCTGATCTGTCGAGGAGATGGAGTTGGGTTAAAGTTGAACGTTCATTGTGATCACAACAGACCGCCACATTTATTATTTGTTGATCATAGAAGACCGTTCTCAATAAAAGTTCTACTTCTCTAGCCCATCGACCTACCATTGTCCCATTAATTATTTGTATTGAGACAACAATATTTTCTCAGCTCTGTATTTCTCCATAGCATGATCCTTTCTTTGATAGAAGCTGAGCTAACATCGTTAACCACGTGACCAATGAGAATAGAAATAAAAGTGCATCTCTCTTATTTTAACGTTTATCCTTCAGCAAGTGTTTTATGGCGACACACATACGAGGAATGTGTATTTTGTTTACCTTTTCTGTAGCTTGAGATGTTTCCATACCAAATATACTTAATTTCACAATTGGGGGTCAATCGTCAAACATATGGGTCTTGTATGTTCCAAATAAAATGAAAGACATAAAGATTTGAAAAAAAAATATATTTATCCCATTTAACACTCACCTGCTTTGTTAATCTATTGCTCTATCGCTGGCTTTAATATAATTAATTATTTAAAGTTTAGATTTAATATAATTAATATAATACGCTCAATCTGTATGTTGTTTAGGTCTCATTCTGGTCAGACAAAACCATATAGTTCTTTCTTGTCCTGTATAAGGAATAGTTGATGTTTGACCCCGCTCTTCGCTACCATTCATTTATATTTTCTAGTTCTCGTTAAAGCTTATATTTACAAACATTTCGTTGCTTGAGCAAGGGGCAGTGAGTCATACGACCTTCACTTTGACCGGCAGCCCCATCTGCTCAGAGTTCCGCTACCTTGGATGCGCGGTCACAGCTACCGTTTCTCTTCGTGAAGAAATAATCCCCACTACCTGGAGGCCTGCTACAACTCACCTGTCTTGTGATAAGATGATATCCATACAGGCAGCGTTACTAAGCTGAAGGTTAAGGTGAATAGGTCAAGGTAGTAGAGTAGGCAATAATGAAATCTTAAGGCAGTTTCTATATGGGGAACTTAGGGACAACAGGTAATCTTCGGGCTGACTACAACTTTAGGTATAGAGATATTTGTAAATCATCCATCGGCTATTTCACCATCAGAGAGAGGAATTATGCGAATCTAGCGATAGATCGTGTAACTTACGGACCAAAAATATAGTGGGCGGCAGCCACATTCAAAGGGGAGTTGATAAAAATATCACAGATGAAAGGTCACAAGAGAAAAAAAATAGGGTCCAGCACAACACACGAACGTACAACAATATGTTGATCATTGTGTGGCCAGATCTTATACACTAATATCAACAGATTCTGATACGAGGGAAGCTGTTCGTTGAAGAACACACCTGACATGATGTGCTGGCATCTACTGATTGCTTACAACAGACTGCCTACAAGGCAACACCGCAGCTCATTTATACGATCGTATCGGCACGACCAGGCCAACTATATCAAGATCGGCAAGGTATTTAAGTGTGTAATCCCAAATTGTGTCCGCGCACTGTGAATTACGTTTATCCCCATATTTTATTTTCCCCTGTTCTCGGGACGTGCACATGTCAGAGGCTCGACTGTCAAAATGTACAAGACTGGTATCATCAAATCATCATCATCATCATCGAGTGCCGTCTCCGCATCGAAGGTTGGCTTCTATGGAGCGCCATTCTGCTCTGTCTCTTGCTTTGATGGTGCAGATTGTCATAGGCTGATTTGTCAATCGTTTGATGTTACTCGTCCATGTTAGTCTTGGTCTGCCTCTACCTCGTTTACCTTGTATTTCCCCTTCCAATATTACTTTTATTAGGCTGTTGTGTCTTTTACCATGACCCACAAATTTCATTTGTCTTGATCTAATTGTGTTTAGTGTTCTCTTTTCATTTTTAGTTGTTTTAAAACTTCCTCGTTTATTTTCTTTTTTCTTTCCATCCAATTCTACCTATTCTTCAATAATACAATTTCAAAGGTTTAAATTTTCTGTTCTGTTTTCTGGTCTAATGTCCATGTTTCTGCACCATACTGGAATATTGAGAAGATGTAACATTTTGCTATTCTTAATTTTAACTCTGGTATTATTTGTTTTGATGTTAGTATATTTTTCATATTAACAATAAAACATAAAATAAACGATAAACATAAAATAATCTATTCTGGAGGTACTGAACACCAAAGAGGGGTAGGTATAATCTTGGATGCAGAGAGAGCAAGAACAGTGAAATGCTTTTACCCAATATCTGACAAGAGTCGTTTTAGTGAAATTGAATTGAAAGCCAATAGACATAAATCTTATACAAGTTTATGCACCAACAGCAGACAGTCTAGACGAAACAATTGATAAATTTTACAAGTTAAATGAGGCACTTCATAAATGTAAACCACATGAAAATACCATAGTTCTGGGGGATTTTAACGCAAAAGTAGAAAAGGACAGAGTCGAGGAAGTAGTTGGCCATTATAGCTTAGGCGAGATAAATTAAAGAGGTGAGAAACTTATTGACTGGACATAAACACACAACATGATGATAGGAAACACCTGGCTTCAGCAACATCCAAGCCTTCTGTGGACATGAGAAAATCCCAGGGGACAACGCACGTAATCAAATTGATTATATAATGATAAGCAATAGATTTAGAAACAGTCTGGTTTGTGTGAAAACTAGACCAGAGGCAGATTGCAATAGTGATCATGCACCAGTTGTGGGAAAGTTTAGAGTAAAATTAAAAACAACAAAACGACCCTCAGTTAACATCAAGTTAAATTTAGATTTACTAAAATCAGACAAGAAGCTGCAAGACAAATATAAAATCACTATTCAGAACTGGTACAATGCAAAAGAGAAGATACAAAGCATTGATGAACAGTGGGAAATACTAAAAAATCAATGCAACAAACATCAAAAGAATTCATACCACCAGTGAGGACAAATTCAAGAAAGAAATGGATGACAGATGACATTTTGCAGCTAATAGATACAAGAAGAGGAAATACAGGAAATAAAGCTGAGTATAAGAGATTAAATAAATAAATTGTAGTAAAATCCAAAGAAGCAAAAGAAGCATGGCTAAAAGAGAGATGCAAAGAGATTGAAATGCAACAAAAAGGAGATGCTAAAGCTATATACAAACACATTGAGGAATTAAGAGGAGGAAAAACGCAATCAAAAACTGGATGCCTAAGATAAAAGGAAGGAGAAATGTTGATTAATCAAGAAAACATATGAGAACGATGAACATAATACATTAAAGATCTTTATAATGATGAACGAACAGAAGTAAATACTAAGGATAATGGAGAAGACCAGAAATACTCAGAGAAGAAGTGGAAGATGCCTTGCGCAATATGAAAGCAGGCAAAGCTCCTGGACCAGATAATATAACTAAAGAAGATATTGAAGCCATGGTGATTTTGGAATTGAAATAATAACAAAAATATTGACATGATATCTACAACAGCGGATATATACCAGACGACATGCTCAAATCAATATTCATAGCCCTACCAAAGAAATCGGGTGCGATTGAATGCGATGATCATCGCACAATAAGCCTTATGAGTCATATGACTAAGATATTACTAAGAATCATCATGCGAAGAGTGCGAAACAAAATCAGTCCAGGAATTAGTGCTGAACAGAGTGGTTATTATAGAGATAAAGGAACAAGCAATGCCATTTATATCATAAGATCTTCAGTGGAAAGAGCCATAGAGGTGAAAACAGATATATACCTATGTTTTATAGATTACACCAAAGCATTCGACAAAGTAAAGCACGGAGAAATAATCAAAATTTTAGAAAGCATAAACGTAGACAGCAAAGATCTAAGGATAATAAAGAACATGTACTGGCAACAAACAGCGGCCATAAGAACTGGGAACCAATTGGGAATGTTTCAACAAATAAAACAGGGTGTTAGACAAGGTTGTGTGCTGTCACCAGATTTGTTTAATATTTATAGTGAGATTATTTTAAGATCCATATGGGGCATGCCTGGAATAAAAAATTGGAGGTCATAATATAACTAATCAAAGGTATGCTGATGATACAGTATTAATCGCGCAGAGTGAAAATGAGTTACAAGAAATGTTGGACATTATAGAGTAGGAAAGCAAAAATAAAGGACTCAGCCTTAATAGAAAAAATACAGAGGTAATGGTAACAACAAAGAAAAAGACATCACCTCAGTGCAAAATAAAGACAAGTGGAACAATATTAAAACAGGAAATGAATTTAAATATTTGGGAACTTTGTTAACCTCAGACGGAAGATGTACAAACGAGGTGAGATGCAGAACGGCTCAGGCAAAAGCAGCTTTCCAGAAAATGAGGAAGATACTATGCAATCCATTTTTGATAATAGAAATAAGAAAAAGAGTTCTCAAATGTTATGTAGAACCAGTCTTAACATATGCATGTGAATCATGGACAATAGGACAACAGACAAGAAAATCACTGGAGGTTGTAGAAATGTGATTTTACTGAAGAATGTTGAGAATACATTGGATAGCAAAGAAGAGTGATGCAAATGTTCTGAAAGAGGCCAAAGCAAAAAGAGAGCTAATTTCCAATAATAGGAAGAAACAATCATCATTTTTGTGGCCACGTATTGAGAAGAGAACAACTGGAATATATTGAAACATCTGGAAAAATTGAGGGACGAAGAGATAGAGGGAAACAAAGAGAAAAGATACCAACCAGCTTAAGAGAATGGCTTGGCAGAAGGTTAACAACAGAAATGATAAAGAACTGTCGAGATCGAAAGTTGTGGAGAGACATGATCACCTACGCCAGTAAGCCCGGTACTTGATGATGATGATGATATATTTCATGGCATTGAAATTACTTTTTGCGATACCTAATCTTTTATTTATTTCAGGTGTACATTTCCCATCACTGGTTATAGTATATTCCAGGTAGTTGTAGTTCTGAACTGTCTCTAGATGTATTCCTTTCAATTTGATATTTAAATTTAGATCTTGAGAATTTTATTTTTTATGATCATAGTTTTAGTCTTTTTGATATTCATGTCTAGTCCATATTTTTTGGTTGTCATGTTTATTTCATTAAGTAATTGTTGTAGGTCTTCAGGATTTTCTGCTAGTATCATCAGCATATCTCAGGTTATTGATTATCTTTCCGTTAATGTTTAGGCCTGGCATCTCAGTGATGTTTTTAAAGATTTGCTCAGTGTATAAATTGAACAAGCTTGGTGATAGGATGCATCCTTGTCTTACTCCTCTTTTTATATCATTGGGTGTAGATTTCTCCTTGTTATATTTTATTATTGCTGTTTGCTCCCAGTACAAATTACACATCAGTCCTATGTTTGTGTCATCCTGATTTATATCTTTTAGTCAGTCTATAAGTTGATTATGGTGTATTCTATCAAATGCTTTGGTGTAGTCTATGAAGAGGCATATATTGGTTTGTTTACTTCTATGTATTTTTCAATCAATGTCCTCATGCTGAATATGGCTTCTTCTGTCCCTCTGTTTTTCCTGATTCCGAATTGCTGCTATCTAATTCAGTATTAATTTTATTCTGAATCCTTCCTTGTATAGCTTTTAGTAAAATTATGGTTACCTGGCTCATTAGTCTTATTGTTCTAAAGTCACTGCATTCAACTGCGCCATTCTTTTTAGGCAATGCAATGAAAGTTGATGCTTTTAGTTCATTTGGTATGTATCATGTATGGTATTTGTCATTGCAAATGTTTGTGATCACTCCAATGCCAAAACCTTCTAGTGCCTGTATCATCTCTATCTGTATATTGTCATGTCCTGCCGCTTTTCCCTTTTTCATTGTTTTTATAGCTTTTTTTACTTCAGATTTTATGATTTTATAGCTGGATGTACATTTTATTAATGGTTTTGTGTCCCTTTCGTCATGAAATAATTATGTTATATATTCCTGCCATCTATTTATTATATCTTTGTTGTCTGTTAGCATTCTTCCCTTTGGGTTTGCAATACATCCGCTTCCTGTAGCTTTTTGTCTTTATTAGTCATTCTTTTTATTTCTGTGTGCATTCTTCTTAAATTTTGTTTACTTTCCATAGTTTCGACTTCTAGACATCTTTGGTAGAGCCAGTCTTCTTTTGCCTTTTTGCACATTTTTCGTATTTCATTATCAATTTCCTAGTATCTGGCAGTGTTCTTCGCTTGTCTTCTCTTCCATTTTTTTCTAAAATGTTGTCAGTTATCAATTTTTGTTTTTTTTGTTACTTTCCTTTTTGGGTAAGGTGGTGCAGGATTCGTGTATGCTGTTTTTTTATGCATTGCCATTTGGTTGCGAATTTTTCTTCAGGATTTTCTCTTCTGTACTGCTCAATCCCTTCTTCTAGCAGCTTCTGATATGTGTTCTTTACTTGTTAAGTATAAGTTTCTTTTACATCTATCTGACTTAAAACTGTTGTATCTATTCTCTCTCTAGAGCATAGGTCTTCAACAAACACTTTCCAAGTCGTTCTGTTTTTTGTCATTCTTTTAATACCATACCATGTCTTCCCCATCATCTTAATCTCTGCTTCTCTCTGTCTTATCCAAGAATTCCTTGGTCTTCCTCTTTGTCTTTTCCCCTGGGGATTCAAAAAAGGGTCTGTTGTGTAATACTCTCAGTTGGCTTCCGTAGTGTGTGTCCTATCCAGCGCCATCATCTTCGCTGTATCTTTTTATCCACTGGTGTTTGACTGGTACATTTCCATAATTCTATGTTAGTGATTTTGTCTTGCCATTTCCATCCTTTTACTCTGCGTAAGCATCCATTAATGAAAGTCTGCATCTTCGTGATTGTCAATGTTGTTGTTCTCCATGTTTCACAGCCATATTATAGGACCGCCTTAACATTTGAGTTGAAAATTGTTATTTTTGTATTTAACCTAATTTCTTTGGATTTCCATATGTTTCCCAGTGCAATGAAAGCTCCTCTTGCTTTTGATATCCTTATTTTGGTATCATTTTCTGTTCCTCCCTCTTTATCTATATTACTGCCCAGACATATGTAAGATTATACATCTAATAGAGGTATTTCTCATAGTTTATTTGGTTATTGCCAACTGTATTAATTCTCATAATGTTGGTCTTATCTCTATTAATCTTCAGTCCTAGCTGTTGTGATCTCTCGTCAAGTATGCTCATTTTATCCTGCATCTGTTGATGGCTGTGTGCTAGGAGAACTATGTCATCAGCAAAGTCTAAATCATCAAGTTCTTTTGACAGTGACCACTGGATTCCATTTCTGTTGTTTTGAGTTATTTTCATAATCCAATCTATGGCCAGTAGAAAGAGAAATGGAGACAGGAGGCTCCCTGCCTTACTCCTGTTCATATTTCAAATGCTTCTGTAAGATGTCCTTCGTGCACCACACTACATTTTGTTCCTTCATACATAGTTTTTATCAGGTTAGTAAACTTTATAGGTATTCCGTAATGACTCAGCAACTTCCAAAGCATTCTTCTGTCTAAACTATCAAATGCCTTTTCGTAATCTATGAATCCAATATAAAGGTGGCATTTTAATTCTAAACTTTGTTAAACTATTATACGTAGAGTAGTTATTTGATCAGCGCATGATCTATTCATCCTGAAATCTGCATGTTCATCTCTCAAATCTTTCTCTATGGCCTCTTTTAGTCTCTCCAGAATGATTCTGCCTAATATTTTTCCTGGCACTGATAGTAGCATAATTCCTCTATAATTTGTGTACTCCTGAAAACTTCATTTCTTTGGCAGTTTGATCATATAACCTTCTTTCCAGTCTTTAGGCATTTCATCCCTCTCCCAAATTTTATCTAATAGATTAAGTAGCATCTTAGTAGAGGTGTTAATATCTGCTTTGATCGCTTCCGACGGAATTGCATCTGGTCCTGTGGTTTTACCATTTTTTAATAGCTTGATGGCTTTCATTATTTCTTCTTTGCTTGGGTTACCACAGTTAACGTGTAACTCTTCCTCTGCAGGTAGTATATCTGGAGGATTATTTGAGCCGGGTCTATTCAAAAGTTCATCAAAGTGCTCTTTCCATCTCTCCATTTGTTCCCTTATATTACTAAGCAGATTTCCTTTCTTATCTTTAATAAAGGCATTGATCTGTTTGTATTTTCCACTTAATTTCTTTGTGCTGTTGTACAGTTCTTTCATATTCCTTTTATTTGCTGCTTCTTTTGACTCTTTAGCTAGTTCATATATATATATTTCATATTATCCCTTTTAATGCTCACTTCTTTGTTCACCTCTGTGTAAGCTTCCTGTGTCTTGGTTCTATTACTTCTCGTTTTTCTTTTATTTATGTCTGCTTTCTTGTTCTTTCTTTTTTTTTTATTTTGTTCAGGGACTCTGCTGTCATCAATGCCTTATTCTGTCCTTCTCTTTTCCCTAGTGTTTCTGCGAATGTCTCTTTCCATATATATTTTACCTGTTTCCAATGATCTATATTTATTGTATTTTCTAGTTGTTGGAGGTCTTGGTATTTGTTATATATTGTGACTGCGAATTTATTTTTAATTCCTTGTTATTTAAGTAACCCTAAATTGAAATATTTTCTACCCTTATTCGTTGCAGTATACCTTTATATTTTAATTTTAAGTTTGGCTATCAGAAGATGATGGTCAGAAGCTACATCTGTGGGAGTGTTGTTTGCGGCATCTCTTGTGGGAGTGGTGTTTGTTTGTGCCCTCCGTGACGTGTGCCCTCGTGACGTGATCTTCTATCCCTATTTATGATGCATGACGTCGACGTCGTCAAGCCGTGAAGGCGAAAACTGTGTGTGACCTTCCGTTGACCTTCTGTTGACCTTCTACTGGCAGTGTTGTTCCGTCCTCCTCAAGACAACTGGAACGTGTGCCTTCTGTTATTATTCATTCTACGTTACTTGCGACTTAGCGTGTATGAGCTCTTTCAACGTTTTTCTGTCCGCGACAACCTCGTGACCGTTAAATTTCGTGAGCGGTCCTATCAGCGTTGGTGGAAGACCTATTTTGTGACGACTTCTGCCTTAAACTAATTTGTGCTTCTAATTAATAATTCACAGAAAACCAGTGATATTTCATCGGCAGCCTTTTATTGTAACTTCTTAGTTAGTTGTTACAGATTCATATATCTCTAGATAACAATCATTGATTATCACTTCAATCGCACTCTTAATTCATTCTTTATCTTGTCTTTCATTCTGTTCTACCCTATTCTAATATGATTATTATTTTACCGTCCGCTACTATCCTATGTTGGACCGTTCCCATCGAACGGCCCACCCTATTCTATATATTTATCTACAACTGCTTCAAGTGAGTCCGTTCCCCATCGAACGGACCTTCCTACTCTAACTACTACGGTTGCCTGTTCTGTAACCGCTATTCGTCCATTTCGTGATTATCTGTTGCTGAGCTCCTCTATTTTATGCTCCTCTGCTGGTCTAATCTATCCTCATGTTCCTCCTTAATTTAGTCTATCTCTAGGATTCCAATTCAACTGTTATCTGTTCATAGTCTTCTACTGTCAATCGCGTCTTCCATGGCTCTCCATCTGTGACCTGCTCTCCGCGGCTGTCGATCTCTAAGTGAACCTATTCGTTGTCTCTTCCCAACCGCCTCTCGCTTGCTACGTCATTCTCTTTCTTTCACGTCACTTCTCTTTATCTGCTACCGTACTGCACTAATTCTACTTCCACATCCCTTGGTGTGCAAATCCCTTCTATACAATTCATCCCCAATATGTGCCAGTCGTTGCTCCATCTAACGACTATCTTCGCTCTCCATCCCTATGAATCCCTGTAAATTGTTGCATTTCATTTCACTATTTCTAATCATCCCGTTCTGGTTCTCTCTTCCCTTCAATTACTAACTTGTATTTACCCAATTGGGTTCTCTCTTCCTCCTCTTCCTTCTACTAATATTTCTCAATTGCCCATTTCGGGTTCTCCCCTCTCTTCTCTGATTATACTGTGTAGCACTCAGATTAGTACTTCGCTACAACTCAATATATTCGTACCTTATACTGTTCGGCGTTCCTCCTTCACTTCCTCCTATTACTACTACCTGTATTTACCCATTCCGGGTTCGCTCTCTCTTCGCCTCTTTTCAGGCTCTCTTCTACTTCTTTTCTCTTATTCCTACATTGCTTTCTGCAATTTCCTCCTATTGTTACACAATAGTTCGTGTAGTTTACATCCTCCGGGTTACACTACCGGAACTACACATCTCTGCTTTCTTCTTACCTCGCAGGCTCTTTCTTGTTGCCTGCTTACTCTGTGTACCCTAATCATCTCCGATTAGTACTTCGCTACACATCTTCTGCTTTTCTATGTAGCCTAATCATCACCGAATAGTACTTCGCTACACATCTTCTCCTTTTCTATGTAGCCTAATCATCTCCGATTAGTACTTCGCTACTCATCTTCTCGTTTTATATGTACCCTAATCATCTCCGATTAGTACTTCGCTACTCATCTTCTCGTTTTATATGTACCCTAATCATCTCCGATTAGTACTTCGCTACTCATCTTCTCGTTTTATATGTACCCTAATCATCTCCGATTAGTACTTCGCTACACATCTTCTCCTTTTCTATGTAGCCTAATCATCTCCGATTAGTACTTCGCTACACATCTTCTCCTTTTCTATGTAGCCTAATCATCTCCGATTAGTACTTCGCTACTCATCTTCTCCTTTTCTATGTAGCCTAATCATCTCCGATTAGTACTTCGCTACTCGGTTCGAAATTTGAACCTTCTACTGTTCGGCGTTTCTCGTTCACTTACTCAATTACTACTACCTGTATATGCCCATTTCTGGTTCGCCCCTTATCTTCTTCTTCCCATTACTACTTCGTATTTGCCCCTTTCGGGTTTTTCTTCTCGTCTTACCTTCTCCTTCTTGATTCCTCTTCTTTCTTCTCTTCTCTATAATATCGTGCTTACTCATTTCGAGTTCCCTCCTCCCTTCCTCCTTGTCTTCTTCTATCTTTCTCTTCCTCCTCTTAATTGGCAATTGTTCTGGTTGCTCTTGGTTTAATATTCTTCCTCGCCTGTCTTTTCCTCTGGTAAGGTTATTACTGTTTCTTTTGATGTTGTTATTCTTTTCCCTTGTATCCTTTGGTTTTGCCTCTGTTTCGTCCAGCCTCTCGTGTTCTGACATGGTACCTCCTCTTCCTTTTCTCCACTTGTTTCACTGACATAGGTCAGTGACTCTTGAGTTTCATTTTGTTCTATCTTCTCTTCCTTTTCTCCACTTGTTTCACTGACATAGGTCAGTGACTCTTGAGTTTCATTTTGTTCTATCTTCTCTTCCATTTCTCCACTTGTTTCACTGACATAGGTCAGTGGCTCTTGAGTTTCATTTTGTTCTATCTTCTCTTCTTCTGTGGTAATCATTTCCTCTGACGTTTTGTGTATTCCGTGATTTTCCTCAACCTCTGTTTCTTCTGTAGATTCTTTCATACTCCATGTGCATTTTCTTTGCGGTCTACCTGTTTGTGCTTTTATTCTTTGTGCATCTTTTTTTTTTCTGACCATAAGGTCTCGTCTTTTCTTATATTTCTCCAATGGGTCCTTATTTCCGTCTTACCATACATATGTTTAATCACATAATTGGTGTCTCCCGTTTTTCTTAATACTATATATCCCTCTTTCCATGTAGGGCTTAATTTTGATAGAGCTGTATGATTCTTGTAGAATACTCTGTCTCCCACACTATATTGAATACTCTCTTTATTTCTATCATTTTGCATATTTCTTCGTTCTGCTCTCTTTAACATTTTCCACACCATTCTCTGAGTTTCGTGCATATGCTGGATGATGATTTCATGTATCTCTTCTCCTACGTACCTTCTTCTTGGTTGTAATAAATTATCAATCGGTAACATTGAATGTCTTCCGTACCTATAGACAAAATGGGGAAAAACCCGTACCCTCATTTTTATTCACCCCTATCGCAGATAATGCGTGATTTAACTTCACGTCCCATTCCTCATCTCTGCCTCTTGTCAATTTAGAAATTATATCCTTTAATGTTCTGTGTTGTCTCTAGTTAATTGCATTGCTGTGTGGGTGGTATGCAGAAGTCAGAATGTGTTTTATGTTTAATTTATGTAAAGTATCCTTAAAGTTTTGGCTGGTGAATTCTCCTCCATTATCTGTAAGTATACATTGTGGACAGCTATATCTAGGAATGAATTCGTTTAATAATATGTTAATGACCGTATCCGTTGATTTATTGGGTATGGGGATGCTTTCTGGCCATCTACTGTAACAGTCCGTTATGTGTAAGATATATATGTTTCCTGATATTGTGGTGGGATATGGTCCCGTTATGTCCATACTAACCTTCTACATGGCAAAGTATTGTTTATCCATACTTTGTATTGGTCCTGCTTTTTCTGTTACATTTCTTGTCTTACATAGTCTACATTTTTCAGTACATTGATCGACTTCCCTATATAATCCTGGCCAGTAATACTTTATCTTAATGGCATCTATCATTGTATCCCTGCCCATGTGTCCATTCTGATCATGATATGCCACTAATACCTGGTTTTTAAGTTGTTCTGGTATATATATACTCTCGGTTGTTTTCCTTCTTTTGGATCTATATATGTTAGTACCCTGTCCTTCTGATCAATATGGAATTGTTTCCATTTTCACTTCTTTCCTCTGTTTTATTCCTCTATGATGTTCTTTAGTTTTTTTGTCTTTTTGTTGTTCTTCACTAGTTATGCTTATTATGAAATCTTGATTATCTTGTTCTATGCCCGTCGTTTCTTCATCGTATGTTATTATTTCTGGTCGTATTCGGTTCGTATTTATTATGTTAACTTGAAACTTTCCATCGTCTATGTCTGTGCATGATTCCGTGTTTTCATTCATTATCTTTTCTGTTGTTGGTAATCTGGACAACCAGTCCGCGCATACATTCTTCGTCCCTTCTATATATTCTATTGTTGCTCCACTATTTTGTATTGATAATGACCACATATCTATCTTCCTGTTATTTATAGGCCCGTCGAGGATTGCTTTTAACGGCGTATGGTCTGTTCTTATAACTACTGTGTTTCCATATAAGTAAAAATGTAACTTTTGTATTGCAATATGCATGGTATAGGCTTCTTTTTATATCGTGGCCCACTTTACCTGCGTTCGACTTAGTTTATGCGATAAGAAATATATCGGTGTTTCCTGTATGGTTGTTTTTCCATTTGATTTGTTGATGTTTATGTCTTCATTTACTAAGCATGCTCCTATTGCTGTATCTGAGACATATGTATATAGTATCATTCGTCCATCTTTGTTTGGGTGTGCTAATATCGGTATCTTCGTTAATCCATCCTTTAATGTGTTAAACGCCTTTTGACATTGTGGTGTCGATTTAAACTTATTAAATTTTCTTGTCAGTGTAGTTAGTGGCTCTGCAATCTCTGCGAACCCTTGTATAAATCTTCTGTAGTATCCACACATTCCTAAGAAACTTCTCATTTCTTTTTACTTTCATTGGTGGCATCATTTCTTGTATGGCTCTTATCTTTTCATCATCTGGCATAATACCTTTGTTATTTACCCTAAATCCCAAATATTTCACTTCTTGTTTCAAGAATTGACATTTGCTTAATTTTAATTGTATATTGTGTTGCCTAAGTCTATCAAACACTCGTTTCAAATGTTGTATATGATCCTGTTGGGTTCCCATAGTGAATATTATAATGTCATCTATGTAGGCCTGTGCAAATTTATCGCACCCTTGTAGTACTTGGTTCATTAATCCCATATAAGTCGCTGGGGTTCCTTTTAGTCCAAATGGCATGACATTCCAGGTGAACGTCCCTACATGTGTATTAAATGTACGTTTATGTTTTACTGTCTCCTTTACTTCAATTGACCAGAATCCAGCCTTACAATCCAATGTACTGTACCAATTGGTGCCATGAAACAAAGCTATTATGTCGTCTACTCTGGGCATCTGGTAACTAATGGATTTGGTAATTTTGTTCAGTGCTCTATAATCACAACAGAACCTTTGCGATCCATCTTTTTTCTTTACTATCACTCGGGTGACGGCCATTGTGAATTTATTCTTGAGATTATTCCTGCCTTTAACATATCTTCCACTGCTTTCTCTACAACATCTCTACTTCTTAAAGGTGTTCTATATGTTCTTATTCTGGTTTGTTCTGCCCCTCCTGTGTTTACGTCCATTTGTGCTGTGTTTGTTCTTCCTAATTCAAAGTCGGTCAGCGCAAAGACAGCGTGGTTGTCCAACACTATCTTTTGTATTATTTGTTTATTTTCTTCATTAGTTTGTATATGTTGGATTAACACGCTCTCTCTTTCCTCCGACATATTTATTATCTTCTCATGTATTTCCTCATTCTGCTCATATTTTCTTTATATTTTTCTTCGCCTTACTGCCGATCGTTCCTGTCTTTCTGGTTTTGTGTTTTCTTCTCTCCTCTGTTGTTTTAGTTGAATCTGTGCTAATACTTTACCCTCCTTTATCTTTATTGTCCTTCCTGATTGGTTTATTACCATCACTGGGATTGTTTGATTCTTTGTCATGTTTTATATACCATCTATTATCTGTATATTTGGTTCTTCCCTCATCTCCTGACTAGCTCTTGTTGTACTCAGCACCTGACCTGGTGTAACGTAGTCGTTTTTCTTCATCTTAGCTAATACTATATGCCATTTTTGGGGACTTAACGTTATATCTTTCTCTGCCCTTGCCAATGTTACTATATGTATGTCGTCCTCCATTTGTATCTCCGTATTTCCCACATGTATTCTGTGTGTCCTATAATTGACTATGAACTTGTTTCTGTTCATCCAATCTCTTCCTATTATCATAGCCCGGTTCATTCCTTCTATTACCATAAATTTATGTTTCATACATTGTCCACCTACCTTTATTTTCAACACTGTCTTTCCTATAACGTTTAAGATTTGTCCATTTATGGCGTCTAGTCTATTTTGCGTTCTATATATTGGTATATTTCTCCCTAGCGATCGAAACGCACTTCCTTTTATCACACTAACACTCGCTCCTTTTATCACACTAACACTTGCTCCTTTTATCACACTAACACTTGCTCCTTTTATCACACTAACACTCGCTCCTTTTATCACACTAACACTCGCTCCTTTTATCACACTAACACTCGCTCCTTTTATCACACTAACACTTGCTCCTTTTATCACACTAACACTTGCTCCTTTTATCACACTAACACTCGCTCCTTTTATCACACTAACACTCGCTCCTTTTATCACACTAACACTCGCTCCTTTTATCACACTAACACTCGCTCCTTTTATCACACTAACACTTGCTCCTTTTATCACACTAACACTTGCTCCTTTTATCACACTAACACTCGCTCCTTTTATCACACTAACACTTGCTCCTTTTATCACACTAACACTCGCTCCTTTTATCACACTAACACTCGCTCCCTTTATCACACTAACACTCGCTCCTTTTATCACACTAACACTCGCTCCTTTTATCACACTAACACTTGCTCCTTTTATCACACTAACACTTGCTCCTTTTATCACACTAACACTTGCTCCTTTTATCACACTAACACTCGCTCCTTTTATCACACTAACACTCGCTCCTTTTATCACACTAACACTTGCTCCTTTTATCACACTAACACTTGCTCCTTTTATCACACTAACACTTGCTCCTGTATCTATTAGAGCTGTACATTTGTGTTTACCAACTTGTACCAAACAGGAACATGGGTCACTTCTCTCCTTCATCCTGTACGTATCTGGCATTCTTTTAGTGCTGAAGTTTGCCTGCCACCCCGAGCACCTCTGGCGTTTTCTGAAATCTGATAACCACTTCCTCTTTCCTCCCTTTAATATCTTCCTTCTCCTTCCGTCACAGGATATCTTCCTTCTCTATCGTGTCTATCATCTCCTATCTGACATTGTCTGGCAACGTGTCCTATTCGACCATACCTATAGCATCTTGTCTCTTGCATGCTATTTATTGGTTGTCTATAATACTGTTCTCTATGTATTCCCCTCATCTGATTTGTGTCCCTGGGATTTTCTTGTCGACTAGGTCTGTTTAACTCGAATATTATTTGTTTTTGGTTGTCTTCAAATATTTTAGCTATGCTCTCTTCCTCTATCGCTGCGTTAATTATCTTCGATAATGTGGCATTCGTCCTCCTTGCTAATTGCAATTTTAGCCCTCTATTTCTTAGACCAGAAATAAATGTTGCTACCAACATTTTATTAACTTGATCAATATTGATACCTTGTCCAAACCCTTGATCCGCTATTGCTACCATGCGGTCTCCATATTCTTGGATGGATTCGTTCCTTTGTTGTTGCATTCTTCGCATCGATATAATGGCGTGTTGTTCGTCTTTATATTGAGCATATCTTTTTGCCAGATGGGTTGTGAATTCTTGCCACGTCTCATCTCTCATTTCCTCAATCCTTCGTCTAATGCAATTCGTAACCCCTCCACAATTTGTCGCCATGCTATATCCTTCCATTCTGATTGTGGTAATACTTTGTTTTTACACCAAAATTCAACGGCTTTTGTCCATGTATTAAAATTATCTGACTCTCCAGAAAAAAATGTTATTCTCTTTGTTATTTCTTGTGTTTGTAGATTGTTCTCCAGTTTCTCTATCGCCTTGCTCTATAACTTGGTGACAACTGACAAAATAAAAGGGAATGGAGATCGCGGACGACAAAGAGTAAAAATACTGGATAACTTGGTGTCATGGCGTGGAAAACATTCAACAACAGAACTGATACGATGCACTGTTATTATAGAAGATTGTGTAGGGACCTGATCATCTACGCCAGTCGGTTTGGCACATGATGATGATGATTATTTTGTTCAAAATGTGGCACAAGACAAAAACAACAGAAGACTACAATCACTATAGACAAGCCAGAAATAATAGCAAAAAGATCGTAGAGCAAACAAAGGCAGACACTTGGAAAGTATTTGGTGAAGAATTAGCAAAAACATGTAGAGAAGAACCAAGAGAATTTGTCAAAAGTGTAAAAGCAATGAGAACAAGAAATGATGATTTATAATCCAACCACTATATAAAACGACAAGAACGGCAGACCAACCAGCAGCAGGAAACACATAATAATCAGAGGTGGAGAATATTTTAAGGAATTATTAAATCAGGGAAATGCAAACGAAAATACAGAGTTTAAACATAGGCAGTACGATGAACAGGAACCGAATATACTTAAAGCAGAAGTTGAATGTGGCGTTGAAGTAGAATAAAAAGAACAAAGCAGCTGGTATAGATGGAATAACAACAGAAATGCTACTAGCCTGTAAAGAAACAGCTATAGATTGGCTTACTATAATATGCAATATGGCTTGGGAAGAAAGAAAAGTCCCAGACGATTGGCAAAAAGCTATCATTCTCCCATTTTGGAAGAATAAAGGAAGCAAAAGGGAGTGTGAAATGTACAGAGGAATATCCCTATTGAGTCAAGTTGGTAAAATGTTTGCTAAAATATTGGAGAGGAGAGTAAGATACATAATAGAACCTCAATTAAGTAATAATCAATTCGGATTCCGAAAAGGCAAAAGCTGTACTGATGCTATATTTACATTGAGACAACTATGTGAAAAAACAATAGAATATGACAGAAACCTAAATATAGTGTTTATAAATCAGGAAAAAGCGTTTGATCGTGTGGACAGGAACAAACTTTGGCAAACTTTAGAAACATACGGAGTAGCAGGACAACTACTAGATAATATAATGACATTATATAAAAACAGTCAAAGTGCCGTCAGAACATCGGAAGGTCTGTCAGAATGGTTTCAGGTTACAACAGGTGTAAGACAAGGATGTGTCCTCTCGCGACTCCTCTTCATCATATATATGGACAAAATAAATCAGGAAACAACCAACAATACGGAAAATCGAATAATAACATAGAAGTAGAAAACTCTAACATCAACGAACTACTATTCGCAGATGACCAATGCCTAATATATGATAATGAAAACCTGCTACAACAGCATATAACATCTCTAGACAAAAGAGGCACAAACTACAATATGAAAATTAACACATCAAAAACAGAAGCAATGAGAATAAGCGAATTAAGACACCCATTAAACATTAAGATCTCAGATACAGAAATAAAACAAGTAAAGGAATTAAAGTATTTGTTCACAGAAGATGGAACACTAGACAGAGAAATGGACATGAGAATACAAAAAGCAAATGCTGTCACATACCAGCTTTCACCATTGCTAAGACATCCAAACATTTCTATGCCAGCTAAACAACAAATGATAAATAGCATTTTCATACCAACTTTGTGCTATGAAAGTCAAACATGGACTATTCTAAATCACAATTAAGAAAGATGAATACATGTGAGATGCGATGCTTGAGAAAAGTAACAAACAACACAAGAAGAGATAGAATACCAAATGAAACCAAGTAGTAAGAATGAATCCTTACCAATCACCATCAAGGGCGTTCTTCTCGAGAATGCTTGGAAAAACACCGAGAGGAAGACCCAGAAGAAGATGGATAAGATGCAGTGACAGAGACATGTAACAACAAAGGAAAATCACTAATTCAGACAGTTATTGCAGCTCAACAACGACAAATGATATAAACCACGACACCTTTTAGGTATCAATGAAAAGAGGGAAAGAGGAAAAGAAGATTATTTTATTCATTACACGTCTTACGACGATTCTGATTATTTTGGCTGTATGGCTCATGAGACTAATGGTGCGATGATCTTCGCAATTAATGACGCCTGACTTCGTCGGCATGGTTACGAAGATGGATTCTATATTACCATCGGGTATGCGCCCAATGTTATATATGTCAATGTGTAGATTTTGTATGAATTTTACTTATATATATATATAGGAAGAGATCGTAGAAGAGATCGATCACTTTATCTATCTTGGAAGTCACATTGATCGAGAAGGGGATACGAGCAAAGAAATTAGAATCAGAATAGCTAAAGCAGCAATGTCTTTCAGAAGCCTTGAAAAGTTGTGGAAATCAAAACTTATCAGCACAAACACAAAACTTAGGCTATTCAAATCAAATGTACTATCAACCCTTACGTATGCGTGTGAAAGCTGGAAAACAACAAGAGATATAGAAACAAAGTTGAACGCATTCGAAAATAAATGTCTAAGGAAAATACTTGGTATAGCATGGAACGAATTCAAAACAAATGAGGAAATTAGAGAAATCGCCAATCAACCACTAATATCTTCAGTAATAAAGAAAAGACGATGGTCATACGTTGGACATGTGATGAGAAGAGATAATAACCGAATAGCAAAGCAAGCCCTCATATGGGAAACAACAGGTAAAAGTAAAAGAGGAAGACCCAGGGAGACACTGAGAAGAACATTGATGAGAGAGGCAAGAGCAGCAGGAGTCGGCTCCCTCAATGAGATAGAACTGCTTGCACAGAACAGAGACAGATGGCGAGATTTGATAAAATATCTTTAAAAGAAAACTGCTAGAACAAAAAATCCATATAGGAGAAGGTGTATCTTGGTCTACGCCCTATGGGCCGGTTACGGCTCGAAAGGTCAATAGATAGATATATATAGGGATAACAGCTTTAAAACAAAATAACCAAACAACTCACAATAAACGAATGTGTAAGATTAAATTTTTACCCTTCATCACCTGTACACAGGGTATGCTATAAAACATATAATCACATGTGTCTGTTATGTAAAATTGGTTCATATCTTGTATAAGTTAATGCCGTATTTCTAAGCACGAACAGTAACAACAGATCATGTATTTGTGATTTTGTTTTGTCTACATGATTTACTTATAATCACATTTTAACTTCTTCGTCTTTGGTCATAGATCAACACATTGCAAAAATACTATTCTTCTGGTTCTTTCTCACAAATAACAAAAACGTAACACAAAAACAACATTCGTTATGTTCTGACCAATCACCATTGACACATTAAACAACATTTTCGTTTACTTCTGACCAATCACCATTGACACATAAAACAACATTTTCGGTTAGTTCTGATCAATCACCATTGACACATAAAACAACATTTTCAGTTAGTTCTGATCAAACACCATTGACACATACAACAACATTTTCGCTTACTTCTGACCAATAACCATTGACACATAAAACAACATTTTCGTTTAGTTCTGACCAATCACCATTGACACATAAAACAACATTTTCAGTTAGTTCTGATCAAACACCATTGACACATACAACAACATTTTCGCTTACTTCTGACCAATCACCATTGACACATAAAACAACATTTTCGTTAGTTCTGATCAATCACCATTGACACATAAAACAACATTTTCAGTTAGTTCTGACCAATCACCATTGACACATAAAACAACATTTTCGTTTAGTTCTGACCAATCATCATTGACAAATAAAACAACATTTTCGTTTAGTTCTGACCAATCACCATTGACACATAAAACAACATTTTTGTTTAGTTCTGACCCATCACCATTGACACATAAAACAACATTTTTGTTTAGTTCTGACCAATCACCATTGACACATAAAACAACATTTTTGTTTAGTTCTGACCCATCAACATTGACACATAAAACATCATTTTCGTATAGTTCTGACCAATCTCTATCAAAACATTAAACACCAGCATCGATTAGTTCTGACCATTTACCAGTGAAAAATACAAAAACATTATCTTCGTTTAGTTCTGCCAAATAAGACGAAAACAAAAATACGCATCCTCGTCGTTTTGTTCAGACCAGTCGCCGCTAAAACAACAACAAATATCTTCTTTTTTATACTCTCTCCAATAACTAACAAAATGAGACAAATCATGTTCCTTTTGTTCACACAAATCATCATTAAATCAAAATATCATTTACTCTTTTACTTTTCCTCTAATAGCATATGAGAGAAAGACCAAAGATTTGCATTTCTCATTTTGTCTTCGGTAATTCAATATCAAAGCTGCAAGTTGTCTTCTAGCTTGTCATCGTAGAACATCACAATTACAAGACGATTTCTTCGTGCATTTCGTTGTAGAACATCACAATTACAAGACGATTTCTTCTAGCGTTTCGTTGTAGAACATCATAATAACAAGACGATTTCTTCCATCATTTCGTGGTAGAACATCACAATTACAAGACGATTTCTTCCATCATTTCGTGGTAGAACACCACAATTACAAGACGATTTCTTCCAGCATTTCGTGGTAGAACATCACAATTACAAGACGATTTCTTCCATCATTTCGTGGTAGAACACCACAATTACAAGACGATTTCTTCCAGCATTTCGTGGTAGAACATCACAATTACAAGACGATTTCTTCCATCATTTCGTGGTAGAACACCACAATTACAAGACGATTTCTTCCAGCATTTCGTGGTAGAACATCACAATTACAAGACGATTTCTTCCATCATTTCGTGGTAGAACACCACAATTACAAGACGATTTCTTCCAGCATTTCGTGGTAGAACACCACAATTACAAGACGATTTCTTCCAGCATTTCGTGGTAGAACATCACAATTACAAGACGATGTATTCCAGCATTTCGTGGTAGAACATTACAATTACAAGACGATTTATTCCAGCATTTCGTGGTAGAACATCACAATTACAAGACGATTTTTTCCAGCATTTCGTGGTAGAACATCACAATTACAAGACGATTTCTTCCAGCATTTCGTGGTAGAACATCACAATTACAAGATGATTTCTTCCAACATTTCGTGGTAGAACATCACAATTACAAGACGATTTATTCCAGCATTTCGTGGTAGAACATCACAATTACAAGACGATTTCTTCGTGCATTTCGTGGTAGAACATCACAATTACAAGACGATTTCTTCCAGCATTTCGTGGTAGAACATCACAATTACAAGACGATTTCTTCCAGCATTTCGTGGTAGAACATCACAATTACAAGACGATTTCTTCGTGCATTTCGTGGTAGAATATCACAATTACAAGACGAAGCACGAACATCACAATTACAAGACGATTCCAGCATTTCGTGGTAGAACATCACAATTACAAGACGATTTCTTCCAGCATTTCGTGGTAGAACATCACAATTACAAGACGATTTCTTCCAGCATTTCGTGGTAGAACATCACAATTACAAGACGATTTCTTCCAGCATTTCGTGGTAGAACATCACAATTACAAGATGATTTCTTCCAGCATTTCGTGGTAGAACATCACAATTACAAGACGATTTCTTCGTGCATTTCGTCACGTACTTAACTTTTATTTTGTCACAGATCGTGATAGCACCAAAACGTTTTCTTCTCGCCTTTCGTCACCGATCATCCACGTTTGTTAGAAATACTTCTCCTATTTTCCACACATACAGCCAAATCTGCAAGAAACGTGTTTTGTCCCTAATCTTTCGTAGTAGATTTCAAGCGTGTTAGAACAATTGTTGGTATCTCGCCTTGGATCGTCTAAATTTAATTAACTTCTGCTTCTTGTCTTTAACTCTGAATAATAATAACACAATAACAATAATCATAATAATGATCATAATAATAAATTTAAAATAAAATAATAAATAAATTCAGTTAATTTCCTGGATCACTTTCGTCACAAAGCAACAAATAATGGACTTGTCTTAGAATGACTGAAGGACAAATCTGCTACAGACCCTCCGTTCGCCTTCAACCGTCACTGATCTAACAAATCGTTTTATATTTCGTTACCTGCAGCCACAGTTTGAAATAATATTCTTGTGTTGTCTTTGGTAACACATCATGAGGTCTGTAAAGATACAAAGGTCTCTGTCGTCACAAACTGTAAAAAGCTATTTATGTAGAAAAAAATGAATATTCTTTTTGTCTTTAGCTAACGGTTTTCAAGATGTTATAAATATGTGTTTTTTGTTACTTTTGTCATGGGTTGTATAAGTTGTAAGAAATCATCTTTTGTAGGTTTTGTAAAACGAGATTGATCATCAATGTTTTAATGATCTTGTACAACATTCAAAACGTGGGATGTCAGAAAAAATTTGTACGTGAGGAGATAGAGAAGAAAAACAAATAAACACAGAACTGGAGTCGCCTCTTTTCACAGATTGAGGGAAAGACTGGGGAAGAGAGATATGATCTATTCTAGTCATGCTGTCGACTACATTAAACTAAACTAAACTAAACTAAACTAAACTAAACTAAAAATCATGTTGTTTGCCAAGAACCGTTATATTTGAAGAAATTTTCTATCATTTACCATGTGCCATCAACAGTTTCAGAAATCTTGTTCTTCTTATGCCAGAATGTCAAGTCTATAAGAAAACAGATTCGCGTCTTCAAAGCGAACTATCATAGGATAGTTTCTTCCTCTTGTCATTTCTCCAGGACTATCACTGAAGCAAAGAATATGTGCATGATCGTATAATTTATTATTTTTGATTGTTGCATAGAACATTTAAAAATTAATTGTAAAACTTATGTACTAAAATAGATTCAGGTCTCTGGTTATTTTTTTCTTCTACATTATATTTCTAATTCGTCTTCGTCTTTTCTTATCTTCCACTTCGTTTCTTATCTTCTTTTTTTTCTCTTATTCAACGACCCACATTTGCTATTCACCTAGACCGACAACGAGACTTACTGGGAGCTAAACATCTTCTCTGGTTCCTCAAACTTTTACCTGCAACTTGATTCTGTTGACCAAACTTTCTTTGTTGAGAACTTGTAGTACATGATGACTTGTAGTACATGATGACTTGTAGTACATGATGACTTGTAGTACATGATGACTTGTAGTACATGATCTAGAGCAGTGGTGGCCAACTTGAGGTTGCCCGAGGGCCGGATTAAAGCCAAGGCCAAGACCCGCGGGCCACACTTAAGAATATCGTCAAAAATGACAGTAGGGACCTATGCGATATAGTAATATATAAATAATGCTTGCACTTTGACTACATATTTGATTTGTAACAAATCCATTAATTATTCATTTTAAAATTACCTTTAATGTCTCAGTGCGACGATTGTGACTTGTCACAGCTTTCCACCAGAGATTTGAAGTCCACTTCCATTTTTGACGTGGCGATTCGGAGAGTATGGGACAATGTCGAATCGGTCATTCTGTTCCTGGTCTTAGATTTAATTAACTTCATGGAAGAGAATGTTGTCTCGCAGAGATATGTGCTGCCGAATATAGAGCACATCTTTAGTGACCATTTTCTCAGACACGGGTAACGTTCATTTGGTAGCAATTTCCAGAAGTCAGCTCCTAATGCCTTTACAGTACTGAGGAAGGGGTCACACTAAAGGTCACACAACTCTAGTTGAAGATCTGATGGCTGGCACTCCACTGTGCACTTAATTGGGTTATTAAAAAGTTCCGTTTGCGGACGAAACATTTCAAAATCTTGAAATCGTCGATCAAATTCACAAATCAAATGTTCAATGTCAGCTGCGTACTTACTGAAGTTTGCACTTTCTATCTCTGACAACAACTGCTTACAACTTGAAAAATGGAACAGATGATTTTTTTGCAAAGAAAGTCTAAATAGATTCAGTTTCTTTTTAAAACCATCAACATATCCCATCAATTGAAAAATGGTTTGCTTTTCCCCTTGTAGCTGCAAATTCAATATGCTCAAATGTTGTATGATGTCTGTGAGATATGCCAGATTATGTAGGAAATTAATGTCTTTGAGTGCATGTTGAAGATCAATGGAGCATGGTAAGTTCTCTCGCAGGAAGTCATAAATGTCATTCTTCAGTTCAAAAAATATTATTAAACATTTCCCTCGACTAAGCCATCTTACTTCTGTATAAAGCAGGAGATCACCGTAGCTAGAATCTACTTCCTCTAAAAATGGTAAAAACTTCCTGTGATTTAAAGACTGGTGTCCTCCTCTTATCAAATTTGTTATTTTCACAACAGTAGCCATGGTGTCTTTTAGATTTATGGACTTTGCACAAAGGGCCTCTTAATGAATTATGCAATGCAATGTAGGTACGTTAATTTTGTTTTGCTTTAGAAGTCCAACAAAACCAGTATTTGAACCAATAAAAGCTTTGCAACCATCAGTACACACTGCAGACAACTTTCCAAAACCACCTACTTCATCTACGGCACTATGAACTGCAGAAAATATGTCTGTCCCTCTACCAGTGTCATGCAAAGAGCAAACTTTCAACAATTCTTCAATAACAGTAAAATCCTCCTGGATAACTTTAACAAAAATAAGAAGCTGGCAAGTGTCAGTGATGTCAGTACTTTCATCAATCGCGAGCGAAAAATATGAGCAGTTTTCAATACAAGATTTTAAACTTTGAGACAGTTGCAGACTGATGTCTTCTGTTCTTCTGGCTACAGTTTGTTTTGAAAGAGGCACAGATTCAAATTCTTTGGCTATTTTTTCTTGACCGAATGCCTTTGCCATTTGAATCGCACATTTCTTCACAAAATTTCCGTCAGTAAAGGGTTTTTTTAGATTTTGCAAGCTCATAGGTAACTGTATATGATGCAATGATCGATGACTCTTTAATTTTATTGCCCTTTGTATACATATTTTGCTGTTGATTCAACTTTGTCTTCAGCTGTTCAACCAAAAGCTTCCTAGCTTCAATGCTATGTTTCTCATACATGTTTTGATGATGTGTGGCATAGTGCCGTTTTAAATTATATTCCTTCAAAACGGCTAACACTTGAACGCAAATTAAGCACTGAGGTTTACTATCCTTATTGAAGATGAACAAATAATCTAATTCCCATTCAGGTTTAAATATGCGATTTTCACAATCAACTTTTCTACGTTTTAACATGATTTAATACAAAATCTCACATCAAAGTTAAAAGTCACAGAATGTTGGTCCACTATCGAAAATAAGTCCAGATTTGACAGTTATACACAGACTTGTGTTTGACAATGAAATCAAAAGATTGTGACCAAATAAACACGTTGCAGTCATTTTATGGACAAGACAAGACGATGGGATCAAAGGGAATGAAGGCGAACAGTGAAACATTTTGAATGTAACTTCAAAGACAGAATTAGAGCTACGAAGTCCCCTCACCCCTGTCCCTCCCAACCTCATTAACCCCTTACCGCGAAATGAAAGAGCCACCACAAGTCCAGACGACAAATGTTGAGCCAAAGATCTGACGCTATCACCGCACTGACAATAAAGCAACTTTGCG
Organism: Megaustenia siamemsis; assembly: GCA_032433765.1. Lineage (NCBI taxonomy): Eukaryota > Metazoa > Mollusca > Gastropoda > Stylommatophora > Ariophantidae > Megaustenia > Megaustenia siamemsis. Next base: position 56,413,516 of record JAVIAB010000159.1, read on the forward strand.
GTACCAACTCGAAGCAAAGACTTTGAATATTGTCGGCACCATTAGTTGTGCAGTGTGTGTGTGTGTGTGTGTGTGTGTATGTGTGTGTGTGTGTGTGTTATTTGAAATTATGTTGCCAATCTAGCTGTTGCGAGAAATTGACAGAGATTTTCAAATTGTGTATTCTTGAACGATAGAAGAGTTAACTCCGACACGGATTAAAACCAGGAGAAATCCGCTATTAGGGGTAAACAATGAAGTAAGTCCGTGGAGCTTCGCGGGCCAAGAAAACTAGGCTGGCGGGCCGGATCCGGCCCGCGGGCCGCCATTTGGCCACCCCCTGATCTAGAGTCTGAGTTTGACTGCTACGTTTTTTGATGCGGCAGTATCCATGCGACCCATTGTGTGAAAGTGTTCTACAATACAGCAGCTTCATGTTTAGGTCTGATGATCTTTGGACTGTCCTTGTTGTTTTGTTTCAGCTCGTTTTTCAGTTCAGCTTTTTTTCTTCTATTTTCATGGCGTCTTGTTAGAGTTTTTATTTCCTTCTAAAATGTATGCCCTCTGTAGTTGACAATTATGGGGGCATCATTTTCTGTATACGTCTTGAGGCGTGGAGGGAATATTTAATTTGGTTTCATTTGACCAGTAGAGTTACGTGCTCTTAGCAGGAGATATTGGATCCATTAATACAAACTGTGGATTAAAGTGTAGGATAACTTTCATTGGATGAGTCAATATCGTACATTGGGCAGAGATTTGATATTGGATATCAGAACGTTACCAGTGAAGTGCCAGCCAATGACGATGTCGGGTCGATGCAAAAAATGAAGCTGAAATGGCCAATCAAATACAACTTAAATAATATGTCTGTAAATAGAATCTACAGTTTAGTATAAAAAGTTCGCTAGAAAAAGTAAAGTTTACTAGTAAAGAGAGAGTACATGAAATGAAAATGAAGGCAAACTATTTTGACGCGTCTCTTGTAAGGGTAAGAGAACCCAAATATGACTGCCGTTGGGCACTGCAGTGTAGGTCTTCTATGGAGTACATATTGTATGAAGGTGCTGCTGAGTAACCTCCCTTAGAATACTCTTCTCTACCTGTTCAGAGATAAGACATGCTTTTTTTTTTATTTAGAGAAATGGAAGCCATGTTTGATCATCGGATGGTCAGTTTAAAAGCTGACCCAATCTAAGGAAGTGACCTAGACTGAGGAGTGACACAAACTGTGAAAGTGACACAAATACAAAGTGACACAAGCTGAGGAAGTGACCCAGACTGTGGAAGTGACACAAACTGAGGAAGTAACACAAATACTAAGTGACACAAACTGAGGAAGTGACACAAACTGAGGAAGTGACACAAACTGAGGAGTGACACAAATACAAAGTGACACAAACTGAGGAAGTGACACAAACTGAGGAGTGACACAAATACAAAGTGACACAAGCTGAGGAAGTGACACAAACTGAGGAGTGACACAAATACAAAGTGACACAAGCTGAGGAAGTGATACAAACTGAGGAAGTGACACAAATACTAAGTGACACAAACTGAGGAAGTGACACAAACTGAGGAAGTGACACAAACTGAGGAAGTGACACAAACTGAGGAAGTGACACAAACTGAGGAGTGACACAAATACAAAGTGACACAAACTGAGGAAGTGACACAAACTGAGGAGTGACACAAATACAAAGTGACACAAGTTGAGGAAGTGACACAAACTCAATAAGTGACACAAGCTGAGGAAGTGACACAAACTGATGAAGTCATGCAAACTTATAAAGTGAAAAACTAAGGAAGTGACGCAAATGGAAGATTAAATAAGTATATAGGACATCGAGATAAAGAAACGAATAGCGTCATAACGTTTAAAGTGAAAGGGGAGAACGATGGAGATTGACAAGAATTAATATGAGAGATTGGTGGACAGAGAATGTGGCTGTTGAAACAAGACTAGAGATTGATATCAGGACAACTGCTAATTTAAATAGCTCAGGCATTCAAGCATCTATATGTAGATGGTACACTTTAATGAGAGAACCTAGAGTGTGCTATAGGGAAATTAAAAGTTAAAAGTAAGGCCCTTAAGCACAATGTGAATTCGAATGTCTGTGATATAACAGACACTTACCTCTAGTTAAACCAGGAAAACCTGCAGCGACATGTTTGTCCATTAATAATAATAATAACGTTAACACAGACAAGTAAGATGTGAAAGTCCATAGAGAGGAGATAATAGAAACCAATGTGATGATATATTTGGGAGGGAAATGTTATCGCATCCTGTGTTCCCAAGGCCATGTGTAATAACAAAACTCGCGGCGTTTTATCGGCGATGAATGTCATGACATACAAATAACGGTCGATGGTTTTCTGTATTAAATCAGAGACTGGACCTATATGACATAGAGTAGGGCACGTTCATTCACACAGTTAGTGTGATTCATTTTGATAGACTAGGAAAGGTTCAACATGAAGCCATGCCCATTTTAATGTGATGAACTTTCCATACCTCATGGGTGGCAATTCAATTTACAATCGATTTTCCAACTTTTGAGGACAGGCTTAAGATCTGAAGGTCTCACCTGAAGAGAAGTTCCAATCAGGAACGTCTGCTATGGAGGGAGAAGCTGACTTCATGTAAGGAGAACAGGTCAAGGATCGGTAAGTCAAAGATAAGTATAGCTGTGATTGCTGTTAAACTTGTGTACTTGAGAGTTTAATATTAACAAAGTACGAAACATGCCCTCATGTTATCAGGTCTACTACCTTTTCTGTTATCGTCACACTAGACCGAGCACACTCAGAACAGAACCAGACTGTGATTAATGCAGGAGTCGATGTCCTCATATGTGAACATTCACACTCTTTGATCGTTACGTTGATTCTATGGCGTGTCATCAATGGAGGGTTTCGGCAGTTGTTGCACGCTCCATTGACAGAACGATTTATCCAGGTTATAGTGAAAACACAATGACAACAAGCAATTTGATTGTGAAGATAACGGCAATAAAAGTAATTCAGTTTCTATTTGAATCCCACGATTACATTCATGTCTGTGTGCTGAATTATTCAATGATAATGTTCTTTTAAGTTCAGAAGAGCTCCAGAAGCAAGCAATCGCTGGAGTCAATAAAAGGGTAAAAAAAATTGCAATTAAATGTCTGTCGCGAGTTACACGGATGTTGGAGGCAAAGAACGAGCAAACATGTTGACTACTTCGGCGAAAATAGTTGATGCAAGTCAATGGAGCAGAATAAATTAAACATCTTCGCTCTCAGAAGTGTAAGACAGAAGGGTCAAGAAATGTATTGCTAGGGCAGAACGGTATTCTGGTCGCGTGAATGGAATTGGTAACCAAGATATAAGTGGCATAGTTGGTCTCCACGCGCCGATGAAGATTTGTAGGAGAAGATCATAGCATCTGTGGATATGTCTGGAGTGATATGAAGAGAGTCTTGCCATTCCATAATATAGCAAATCTTCTCTAGTGATTGGATTTCGGTCAAGATGGCGGTGAAGTTTGCTTGCTAAATGCCCCTGTAAATTGTTTATTTCGCTGGACTGTAAATGATGAATGATTCTTCTATCTGACCGAAACAATATTTGTGTGAATTGTTGGAATATCGGAAACAAATTCTAGCGAATGCCACGTCACTGCCTTATTTGGGTCTACTCTATCTCTTAGAAGACCACGTGACTAGTGGAGCTTCCTCAAGAACCGTTATTACATTCACCACAGGCCAGGGAGGGCTGGAACGCCATAAATAACATCACGTGAAAGGTCATCAAATTGAAGGCTACAATAATGTCCAATCACCGATACCTTGCGGATCCTTCTGTTCCTGTTGGAACACAGATGAAGGCAACAAAGCCCTGTAGAAAATGTGGGCATTTAGAGTCAAGGAACATAGAAAGATAATTTGTCTATTGAATGAGGTGTTCTGAGTATAAAGCTCAACCATCGAAGTCAGAAGTGTGGACCAAGTTGTCGCGAGAATAAGAAGCGAATATCTACGAGATACAGCAAATGCTATACAAGAGACTCCAGCTCATTTTGAAGTTTCTCATTTGAGACTTGGATAAAAAAAGGGATAACTCTGCTTTAATAGAAACAAAATGATTCAACAAGCTGGACAGGAGCCAGAACTAAATTAATCGGAAACAACCAAGGTCTATATAAACCACGGGTTCCAAATAATGAAACTGATCTACCTGGGAGAACCGTGCACACAAAAATAGAACGCAATACTCTCTTAAGAATATGACATTGGTGTATGCTGCACCCAGTCAACCCGTCTCACAGACACAGATACACGCTGTCTTAGGAGTATGACGTTTTCAGACAAGGCCATTGATACAGATCCACGAAATGAGTGCTAACTGCAATCACGAACAAGATTACATACTTGGAATCTCATAGAGCCCAACTGCCTGACATAAAATAAACCATCACCAGTCCGATTACCATGAACAAAGAACTCGTCATAAATGCAAAATATATCCACTACCTAACAAAGATATTCGTCTGAAATCATCCATCCAACAACAAAAACTGGATTTAGACTTCAACCAACAGCCACGTCCCAAGTTGGGCTAGACCTAGGCAAAGAAAGTATCAAGATGATAGCCTTGTTACTCTCAACAAACCCGAAAACGACCACCGGTATTACCCCAGATTAGTCCTCATCTCGCTACAGAAACTATAGACACCATTTATATTATTTATAGAGGCCACAAACCGAAAGGGTTTCCAACGAGGAGAAAGTAATTTAAGACTCTTGGTCATTACTTTGACGTGACCGAAGATCGTACATGACATTAACCTCCATCCAAGCTGGGACTATTAGAAAGTTGATGATAACCACATTAAATCATAAATTAACTGCTTTCTGTAATAAATGAGGCTAGCAAGCACTTTCAGAGAATTTAAAAATTAACATTTCTAAGTTACATGTTACTAATTACTGTGAAATGCTTCGTCAGCCCCAGTTTTATATCGTTAGGGAATTTACACTGTGTTTTGTTCGTCGTAGGCTGCATTCACTAGAGTAATCAAGAATCTAAAGGGCGCGTCATTGCATGTTTATGTGTATTACGTCATCGTAATGGCTCATCGTAAATCCCTAGACCGGCCTTACGCTAATCTTACAGTCTGTTGTTTGATGTGCGACGGGGATAATCTGAAGACTAACTGTGTGATTATATGTTCGGAATTGGAGTCAACAACGATGGCCTAACATCATCAAGCGCTGTACATTAAAAAAAAATATGACGATCATCATTTTCTAGAAGACGTGAACTTCAGGGTATATGGTGGATAGGCAGCAGGAACCATTGAAAGATATGCATAACAAGTATTCCTTGTTGCAGTTTCCTCCTATTCCCAGTCCATTGGTGACTGGTTAGTCTCGAGGCAAGACGCCGGCCTCGAGACAGAGAGGATGTGGGTTCAAATCTCGGCCAACTTCGGTTGGGATTTTTATTTATGATTTCTCTCTGCTGCAACCACCCCTGGTCTCAGCAGCGAGACCCGGCTTGAAACGTCAGTTACTCATCGACGGAAAAAAATGAGTACCTCCGAAGTCGGAGTTATCTGCCTGTGCGGCTAGGGACCCCTGTGCACATGGCTGCCAGGAAAAATGGATTAACACGCAGAATTCAGTTCCTAGTCTCTAGGGACTTCGTCAGAGATTAAAGCTGGCGAACGCAACAACAGCAACAACAACAAATCTTGCAACAAGATGAATCGTATCTAGAGGCAGAAGGAAGATTCCTTGTACGTCAAACCTCAAAGAACTCCAAACTGACCTCAGCCACCGCAGGGAAACAAGGAACAATTTGAACAGTTGAAAACATCAATCCTACACAACACAAACAACGACATCCTTCCCTAAGAAGAGAAACAAAACATAATAGAAAGTTGGCATGAAACAATTAGACAAAACTCAATCCCGAGAAAGACAACAAAAACATTACTGAATCTAACCACACCGCCATGACGGACAACATGGATAGAGCAACGAAGATGACACTCTCAGACACCAGCTTGGTTACCGACAAGGCAACAGTGGACCAACCTGCAGAACCTACAAGAAACAAACAAATTTATATTGTAGTAGAAAGAATGTAACAAGTAAGAACCAACATTACATATTTTCAGAGACAATCAATGACAAGATTACTTGCAGGGTCCGATGCTGCAACTTTCAATCTACAGGAGTTGAATGAAGCAATGCCTCAAACACCAGGTTCTTATCACTAAAACGTTTCTCCTCAAAACCTTTAATCAAAGTCAATACCCAGGACAGGTTACATCAACATAGAAGGATGTCCACATACAGCCCTCGACCAACTTTAGATTTACTTAGGCCTGCGGTTTGAGAGGGAAATTTATGGGAAGCGACCAACTCGCGTGACGTTCTCACCTCTGCGAACATAGATAGTTGTGAGTAAAGTTAAGTCAGATGTCCTTATCTACTACACTATATATATGCCACGCTAGTTGATGGATTTCTGTCTTTTATTTTCTGCCCTCAGGCTTTACTAAATCTATAGTAGGCTGTGCTCAGACTTTCTTTAAACCAGGAAAGGATAAAAACGTGTCCTCAAATTAGACAACAATGATCTTCAGCTGCTTAAGAAAACTGACGGAGAAGAGGAACAAGATGAGAATTATCTGGAACTTGGAAACCAAGCCAATTCTCACGACATGATACAGATACATCAGATGTATAGATGACTTACTGACATTTCTGATATAAGGCTTCAGAAATGCTATTTTCTTTGAGATAAGCGAAATATTAAATAATATTAAGTAGTATTTAGTATTAAATATATTGTGGGACCGCGAGTACAGATGTAGAGAAGATGTAAAATAAACATAAAATTGTGTCTAGCAGCTACGTTAGTAGAGAAAAGAGGCAAACAACGATGTTTCGGACAAAATCTTCATCAGTTACAAAATAAACATGTAAACAAAGAAAAGTAGTCGTTGCCTCGTTTCTCTACACATTTAGATGCTAGATATGAGTGTATGTTTATTTGACATATTTTCTTTGATCTCGCCTATGTCTCAGTACTGAATGGAGAGCTGATGCTGGTAACAGTGTAAGTAAAAGTTACACAAAACATGTTCTACTTGACCACAGATTACTTATTCTAAAGAACAATCAGAGCGGAAGAAACAATCGTCTACGCAAGTCAGTCACACTACTAGAAGTGGTCCCCACAGAGAAGTGTTTTAGCAATGACACTCTTCCTAATATACATCAAGGACATCACACAAAGAAGGAATAAACATGTCCCAAACAGCCTACACGTAAACGACTTTTCACTATGGACATTCATGGAATACGTCATTATAGCGTCGCATCACCTCCCCCCCCCCCCCAAAAAAAAAAAAAAAAAAAAAAAAAAACGGTACAATACAGTGGAAACGGTAGAAATCGGAACATAGATATATGTCTAAAGATGAACAATACATAAACTGGAGCTACAATTGTCCCGCTGTAACCACACAGTGATAGCATGTATAGAGAAATGTGGATACTTTTAGTACCCCAAACAGACACACCAACATATCTAAGAGTTACACTTGATTCTAGACTCACCTGGAAACATAATATTGAAAGGGTCCAAACAGAGGACATCCTAACAGAGGACGTCCTTACAGAGGACATCCAAACAGAGGACATCCAAAAAAGGGCAACCTAACGAAGACATCCAAACAGAGGACATCCTAACGAAGACACCCAAACAGAGGACATCCAAACAGAGGACATCCAAACAGAGGACATCCAAACAGAGGACATCCAATCCGAGGATATACTAACAGATGACATCCTAACAGAGGACATCCAAACAGAGGACATCCTAACGAAGACATCCAAAAAGAGGACATCCAAAACAAGAGGACATCTAAACAGAGGACATCCTAACAGAGGACATCCAAACTGAGTACATCCAAACAGAGTACATCCAAACAGAGGACATCCTAACGAAGACATCCAAACAGAGGACATCCAAACAGAGGACATCCTAACAAAGACATCCAAATAGAGGACATCCAAACAGAGGACATCCAAAAAGAGAACATACTAACATAGGACATCCTAAGAGAGGACATCCTAACGAAGACATCCAAACAGAGGACATCCAAACAGAGGACATCCAAAAAGGGCAACCTAACGAAGACATCCAAACAGAGGACATCGTAACGAAGACATATAAACAGAGGACATCCGAACTGAGGACATCCTAACGAAGACATCCAAAAAGAGGACATCCAAACAGAGGACATCCAATCCGAGGATATCCTAACAGATGACATCCTAACAGAGGACATCCAAACAGAGGACATCCAAACAGAGGACATCCTAACGAAGACATCCAAAAAGAGGACATCCAAACAGAGGACATACAAACAGAGGACATCCTAACAGAGGACATTCTAACAGAGGACATCCTAACGAAGACATCCAAACTGAGTACATCCAAACAGAGTACATCCAAACAAAGGACACCCTAACGAAGACATCCAAACAGAGGACATCCAAACAGAGGACATCCTAACAAAGACATCCAAACAGAGGACATCCAAACAGAGGACATCCAAACAGAGGACATACTAACATAGGACATCCTAAGAGAGGACACCCTAACGGAGACATCCAAACAGAGGACATCCAAACAGAGGACATCCAAAAAAGGGCAACCTAACGAAGACATCCAAACAGATGGCATCCAAACAGAGGACATCATAACGAAGACATCCAAACAGAGGACATCCGAACTGAGGACATCCTAACGAAGACATCCAAACAGAGGACATCCAAACAGAGGACATCCAAACAGAGGACATCCTAACGAAGACATGCAAACAGAGGGCATCCAAACAGAGGACATCTTAACAGATGACATCCTAACAGAAAACATCCAAACACAGGACATCCAAACGAAGACATCCTAACAGAGGACATTCAAACAGAGATCATCCTAACAGAGGACATGCTAACAGGGGACATCCTAACAGAGGACATCCTAACGAAGACATCCAAACAGAGGATATACTAACAGAGGACATCCTAACAGATGACATTCTAACAGAGGACATCCTAACAGAGGACATCCAAACAGAGGACATTCTAATAGAGGACATCCTAACAGTTGACATCCTAACAAAGGACATTCTAACAGAGGACATCCAAACAGAGGACATCCTATAACAGAGGACATCCTAACAGAGGACATCCTAACAGTGGACATCCTAACAGAGGGCATCCTAACAGAGGACATCCAAACAGAGGACATCCTAACGAAGACATCCAAACAGATGACATCCTAACAGAGGACATCCTAACGAAGACATCCAAACAGAGGACATCCAAACAGAGGACATCCAAACAGAGGACATCCAAACAGAGGACATCCTTATAGAGGACATCAAAAGAGAGGACATCCACGCAGAGGACATCGTAACAGAAGACTTCCAAACAGTGGACATCCAAGCAGAGGACATCCTAATAGAGTACATCCACATAGAGGGCATCCTAACAGAGGACATCCTAACAGTGGACATCCTAAAACAGGACAACCTAACAGAGGACATTCTAACAACAGACATTCTAACAGAGGACATCCTAAGAGAGGACATTCTAACATAGGACATCCTAACAGAGGACATCGTAACAGTGGACATTCTAACAGAGGACATCCAAACAGAGGACATTCCAATAGAGGATATCCTAACAGAGGACATCCTAACAGAGGACATCCTAACAGAGGATATCCAAACAGAGGACATCCTAACAGGACATCCTAACAGTGGCTATCAAAAGATTAGTTTAACTGACAAAAATACCAGGTACGTAGGGAGGTCAAAAAGTAATGCACACCAATTTTTTTCTCGGCTAATAATAAAGATAGGAATATGAAATTTTGCACACTTGGAATATGACATGTTCCAATTATGTGCACCAAATTGCACAGCATTCTGAAAAATATTACGCAATCTATGAACCGTTAAAATTGAGCTTGTCAACAATGTCCGTTACAACAGCGAATTGTCATAGAATTTCTGGTTGCGGAGAAAGAAACTGTGGCAAACATTCATAAACGACTGTGTGCAGTGTACAAATGTTCTGCACTCGATAGGAGCACAGTTAGTCGCTGGGTTCAGAGAATTAAAGCTGCAGAGAGTGTACGAGTGGAGCTGCATGATTTACCGCGTTCTGGACGTGTTGCCTCGGTTACCAGCACAGACATGTTAAACCGGGCTGATGCCATTATTCGTAAGGATAGGCGTATCACTAGTCAGCAATTGGCATTACAGCTTACAGTCAGCAAGGGAAGTGCAATCGCAATTTTTAAAACTCTCGGATATTCAAAGATTTGCGCTCGATGGGTTCATCGGTGCCTAACAAATGATCACAGAGTTCAAAGGAAAACATTCTGTTCTGAATTGTTGGAGCGTTTCGGTGTTGAAGGAGAAATGTTTTTGTAAAAAATTGTTACAGGTGACGAAACGTGGGCACATTATTATGAGCCTGAAACAAAAATGCAGTCAATGGAATGGCATCATCCGCAGTCACCAAAAAGAAAAAAAATTCAAATCATCTCCATCAGCCGGCAAGGTGATGATCACTGTCTTCTGGGACATTGATGGTGTGATTCTTGTTGATGTAATGACAAGAGGTGAGACAATCAACTCGACAGCTTACATCAATACACTGACAAAACTCAAAAATCGGATCCACAGAGTTCGGCATAATAAGCCATCTGCAGATGTGTTGCTTCAACATGACAATGCACGCCCTCACACAAGTCTGGTAACACGGGAAGCAATCAACAAATTTGGTTGGACTGTACTGCCCCATCCTCCTTACAGCCCTGATCTGGCTCCCTCAGATTTCCATCTGTTTGGACCACTAAAAAAATTCCTGCGTGGGAAACACTTTGACAATGATGAGGATGTGATCCGTGCAGTTAAAAAATGGCTACGCGAGCAGGACAAAACTTGGTACAAACGAGGCATTCATGACCTAGTTTCGCGTTGGCGTAAGGCAATACGCTTGGACGGAGATTATGTTGACAAATAGGTAGTGTCAAGGGGATGTTCAGCTACAATCTGTGAAAATTTCACACATTTTGCCCGAATAGTTTCCGAGAAAAAAAGTGGTGTGCATTACTTTTTGACCTCCCTTCAGTATATGGTGGGGTGGAGCTTGACAAAAAACAACGCCATATATCAGATCTAGAACTGAGAAGTCAGACCCGCCATGGGATATGTCTAAAGCTCATGGTAGCAGCAGTCAAGTCATTTATGGTAATATTGAAAAATACAAAACATCACACTCACAACAAACTTGGGAGTAATAATAAACAAGTACAAAACAAATAAATAAAACATCCCTATCAGATCACCCACTACCTTAACAATTATAAGACAGAACAAAGCACAGGCATCCATGTAGGTCCACAAATAATCTGACAACAGAAAACTTCAGACAACATTCTCGTGTATTATAGCAAAACAAAGTGCTGCGCGAAGACCGTACACCCAAGTCATGAACCGCATGAAGATCAAGTAAGAAACAAACTGAATGTAAGTTTAAAGTGAGTACTTTCACTAAACATGTTTCAGGAAAAAATATCCAGTGACATCCGGATATTTCACAGATAGATCCGTAATTGAAGAACGAAAGAAGCGAGACAATGTTATCAACAAATATGACGGCAGAGGGAAGACAGAAATATATTTTCTCTTTCAGCCGGAGAAAGTTGAACCGTTTTCAGCGGCTCTCCACAAAAACCCTCAATAAACAAAGAGTCATTCCAAAAAGAGTCATCCACCGCGATGCAAGGTCAGTCCTACAAGTATTTTTTAGCCATGGAAAAGAACAGATGCATTAAAAAAATTAAGAACAACTTATACAAACAGTTGAAACAAATAGAAGTTTACCTACAGCGAATACGAGAACAATGTGGCATTCCAAGTAACGATAAAGCAAATCCTCTAATCAAAATTGGAAGCTTCAATAATCCAAGAAACTTCAGTCTATCAAAGAGGCAAAGCCAATCATGAAAGAAGCCAGGAAAACATAATGTATAGTTCTCTATGTGAAAAGTGAGCCAGAACATGACAGCTTAAACACGCTCAGAAAACATGAGGCCAATGTAGCTCAAAGTAATTTTACAAATAAACAATGCAACATGTAATCGTGGGATATCCAGACAGGCCCCAGTGCATATTCTACAGGACTGCAGCACTCTCAACACCCTTAGGTGGCCTTGTGAAACAACCGGACATGACAAACCATAGAGACTGAGTGACGACCTCACACGATCTTGTTCGTAACTCTTGAAGGTCCAAATATCAAAATAGAAAACAGCATTCTTGAGCATGGGAGAAGAAAATATGTAGTAGACAAGTCTATACGTTGTTGCCACATTATGGTGGTAGACATTTCTATATGTAGATGGTACTGTAGACAAGCCTAGAATGCACCTACAGGACAACTAATAAATTAAAGCCCCTATCAGACACGCCTCTATACTTAGACGATACAATATAATGTCAACTAAAGAAACGAAGTCAGAACTTTCAATATACAAGAGTTGTGTTTACCTGAGGAAAGTCGCTACTAGAGCAGAGATGGTCTCTTCCTGTCCTTTTAAACCTCACATTAAAATATTGGAGCCAACGATGACGATAATGTTAATGTTTCAACTCATCGTCTACATTCTATAGAGATAACATGATGATGATACTCTAGCTCTATGATAATGTTTAAAAGGTTGTGTGATCATGAGTTGTTGGCTAATTATTTTTCTTTAAATCGCTGTAGTGTGTACGTGGCAAATGCGTTACTCATGTTCCAACAATTAAATTTGTTACATACATGATGATGATGATGTTGGTTTTTCAGATATTTTCTTTAATTACATAACATGATAATAATTGTCTAACAAATACGTGGCTCATGTTCTAGAGAATGCACGATATTAATATTTTCTTTTCATTTTTTCTAAAATTTTAAAAAGTTCACAGAAAGACAATATTTCAAGTGTTTGAAGAAAACATTTTCTAAAGTGCACTTGATGATGATATGACGAGGTTATTTGTAAAATATTGTAGAACTGAAATGTAGACCAAGTTTCAGCGCTTGAGAGAATATTGCAGATTTTATGTTTTGAAGAAAGACAATCTCTAACTTGTTCAGTGTGGTAGATGTAAGGAAACAACAATCTTGAAGTATAACGTCAACAAGTGTAAGTAGTTTCTAACTTCTCAGATATATCGTCAGTGAACGCACGAAGATAATAGCAAACATCACAAACATACAACTTGTCATCTTTCTCGTCCTATTTGTGTCCTTGGCCTAAGAAATACGCCGCAGTCAGAGGCAGATATCTCGCGTGGTGTGGTTATTGGTAGTTATAATATGTCTTCAATACTCAGTCCGTGGGTGGGCGCCCTGTGCCATGCCGATATTTCCAGATTTCCGCCTTTTCAACTTCTAGAATTTTCTTGAACTCAATTTCTGACTTTCATATTCTCTATTATTCTCTGGAACGTTCTATATTCTAGAAATGAGACCACTTGACAAAATAAACCCTTCCATTGTTGAGCAGAACACCCTTTGTACTTTCATCTTCTTTACAATTTAGATAATTCAGCGAAGAGCAAAACAGCCCTGTTGATGACAACAAGTAGGTCCCACAAAGAAACCAGTCTTTCATATATGCTTCTGTTTTAATTCTATATTTCATTCCGTCACACAACCTCAGACAGAGCTCATCTAGTCGCGTTGACAAGCACAGCGAGGTTCCATGCTTGTGTTTAGTACAAGATGGCCTTCTACATGACATTTTACATCAGTTTGACAGCGGTTCTCATTCCTGGCGGTAAGTGTCACTTGTCTCTATCGTCAACTCGTTCGCTTTGTATATTAAGTTTATAAAAAAAATTTAAGAAATATTTTACATTGCGTTATTTTAAATTATAAAACAGATGCGCGTTTTAAATACTACATTTAAATATTAATTTGGGAAACTAATTGTTGTGTCTGCTAAACAGGACGTCAATAATTCAATATTTTTTTTTCGCTTCTCACGTAATGTTCCAGCTAAAGTTATATTTCGCTAGTTCATTAGTTGTGTTGACGTTTAGATTAGCAATTAATTAATTTATTAGCTCGTTAATTATTGTAATAGACTAGTTTTGTAAATTATTTATTTGTGTATATACTTGTTAATATCAAGTTGTTGGTACTGATGTCTACTGATAAAGCTAGTTACATAACTACTAAAATGTAACATAGCAAGTAAGAGAACAATTTACTCAATTATTGACTACATTGTTGTTGTATCTGTATTAAAAGAGAAAATATAATTAGTTGGTTAGAGAGTAAGAAAACAGGTTAGATTTGATTTTGTTTGTTAGAGAGCTACCAACGTACCGAAAAGTTAGTTACTGGAAATGTTCATAATTTGCGACCAAGCTACCTATTTCTTCCTCTACCTTTCAGCACCCTGTGGAGCACAGGTCTTCAACAATCATTTTTCAGTTCGTTCTGTTTCTTGCCATTCTTTTAAGTTCATCCCGTGTCTTCCCCATCATCTTCTTCTCTGCTTCTATCTGTCTTCTCCAAGAAATCCTTGGTCTTCCTCTGTGTCTTTTTCCCTGGGGAAAATCTTTTGAGGTAAAACTTATTTTAGTAAGTTTGTCCAACATTTGCATAGATAAATCAGCATCCTGTCGCGTTAGTTTTTAAAATTGTATTTATTATATCATTTTTCTACACCTTAATGTTAGAAGAGAAAAGACTCATGAAAAAGGATGGAAAACCCTGTGTGTCAGTGGGCCTGACTTGTTTATTCTGTGGCCTTGTGTGTTTGTCAAACATTGGTAGAATTAGCCACGAGAGAAGCTGCTCGACAGAAACAAAACCGCAAAAAATGCACAATAGCCTCCAGTAGACCGTCTGACAAGGCGAAAAGGGCCATACATTCGACACCTTGTCCCCTATTTTCTCCCACCCACTATTATTCTTCCATATTGACTCTCACTCGCGTTGTGCCTTCTTGCTCTCAGTTCGTCAAATTCATTAGACTTCTCACTTCTAGTTTGTGTTGTCTACTCAGTACTATAACTTCATTAGACACGCCAATTACTCTGTCTGAGTCTGTCTTCTCCTCAACAGCGCTCCATCTTCATTGGAATCGTCCATTTACTCCCACAGAGTGTGCTTCTCACCTTCAGATCCCCATTTTCATTAAATACGACCATGAATCTTTCAGACTGGGCCTACTCCCAATCAAATCTTTCATCTTTATTAGACACGCCCATTTTCTCTTTCACAGTTTGCCTTCTTCAGATTAATTCCTCATCGTTATTAGATACGCCCATCTACTATTTCACAGTTCGCCTTCGCCCCATCAAATCGTCATCTTTATTAGGCACGTCTATTTACTCTTTCTGTGTTTGACTTCTCTGCATCAGTTCTCTGCCTTCACTAGACAAGGCCATTTACTCCCTCAGAGTGTGCTTCTCACCATCAAATCTCTAATGACATTAAATACACCCATTTATTCTTCCAGAGTTTGCCGTCTCCACTTCAATTCTTCGTCTTTATTAGATGCGCCCATTTACTTTTTCAGAGTTTGCCTTCTCCTCATTATTTCTCTATCTTCATTAGAAACGCCCATTAACTCTCTCCGAGTGTGTCTTCTTCCCATCGTTTTTCCATCATCTTTAGACACGTACGTTTACTCTAACCGATTCAGCCTTCTTATCAACCGCACCCCATCTTCATTGGAAACACCCAATGACTTTCTCAGATTGTGTCTTCTCATTAGTTCTCAATCTTCTTTAGACACTCATATTTACTCCCTCATATTATGCACTCCTCAATTATATTATCCATCTTCATTAGACACGCCCATTAGCTTGAGCCTTCTCATAATTATTTATAAATGTTCAGTAGACACGCCCATTTACTCTTTTCGAATGTGCCTTCTCCACATGGATTCTTAATGTTAATTGAGTACGTCCATTTACTCTTTCAGAGTTTGCCTTTTCCCCATCTTTCCCATCGCTTACTCTCACTCCCGTTACAACTTATAAGTCTCAGTTCTTCATTTTCAGTAGACACATCCAGTTACCGAAATTGTCATGCTTTACAACTGAACTGCGTTTCTACCTTACTTTTAACATTATAGAAACAAAAACACCATATTCTCACACCATCTCATCGTTATCCACACCTGTCTCCGACTACACAAACATATTCTCACGCCATCTCATCGTTATCCACACCTGTCTCCGACAACACAAACTTTGTCTGGCTAATTCCAATCTCAAATCAGACTCTTGCGCTTTGAGAGAGTTGGAAAGGATAAAATCCCGTTGTTGTCAGCGATGTTTTCGACCCGTCATCTCCAGCCATCAATGCTTGCTTTGCCATCGATCCCGCCAACTATCTCAACTCTCTAGGTCCTGCCTCCTACTTCTGGGAACTATTCATCATATTTAATGATTCCGCAGGTTTATGGTTTCTTTTTGACAAAATCTTCTCAAGTTCTTAACCAGTCACTAGACAGTCGTGGTCTCATTGCTCGTCTCCCTCTTCTCTTATAATAAATGTACATCCCCCTTTCTCTTGTATCATTTTACCTCTTATCTTGCTGTTTATTTCTCCTTGTTTGACAAGTTCCGCCGCCCATCATAGATGTAGTAGAGCTTATCTTTATCCAATTTACCCATTTGCATTTTTCTTGTTTACTGAGTTAGGCCGTATATGGATCGAAACGTCAAAAATTGTTTTGTGTTCCTTTTCTTTAAAGTCCATACCTTCTAGGAATTACTTTACACCCCAACACTTGCTCCCTCTCCTCCCCCACTCTTCATGTAAACTCCAGTTTGGTGGTCTGTATACCCCCTGACGTACACCTCTCTGATGTCTTCCTAACAGTTTTGAAACGTGTCTCATTGTCCCCGAGTTTGGTGGTCTGTATACCTCAGGACTTACACCTCTCTCATGTCTTCTTAACAGTTTTGAAGCGTGTCTCATTGTGTCCCAGTTTGGTGGTCTGTATACCCCCTGACGTACACCTCTCAGATGTCTTCTTAACAGTTTGAAGCGTGTCCCATTGTGTCCCAGTTTGGTGGTCTGTATACCCCTGACGTACACCTCTCAGATGTCTTCTTCACAGTTTTGAAACGTGTCTCATTGTGTCCCCGAGTTTGGTGGTCTGTATACCCCTGACGTACACCTCTCTGATGTCTTCCTAACAGTTTTGAAGCGTGTCCCTTTGTGTTCCAGTAGTGACCGTAAGCAACTCTTTAAAATCTTACATTACAACTCCACCTATCTATTCTCCATTCCCATCAACAGCCCCCACATTCCCCTTCTGTTGACAACTTCTCTTGTTTCCCAGCTTCTAGACTCCACTAAACTCCACGTCCTGGGACTTCATTTTCATTGGATAAATATTGTTTACACAAACTTCGGCGCTGGCGCCCATGTAGACTACATCGCTCAATTTACCACAAACCCATTTGCCACCACGTAGATTACATCGCTCAAACCTCAATCACGGGGATATCTCGGACACTTTCTATTCTCCGCCTACGAGATGACATTGTCATGGATCTCACGAACTAAAGTGACGCTGTTGTGGTTTGGTGCAAAGACCTCTCAATCAGGAGGAGTTTTGGCAATGCTCTAACCACACATTCTATAGACCGTATCTTGCTAATAAGATTGTTACCAACAAACAAGTTATCCTTGTCCACGGTGTTGGAACTGATTGACCGCCATCTTCACTATAGAACTTCAAATCTTATCCTTCAAGTTTCTGACTTAGACAAACCATCCTTTAGTATTCTACCTAATATCAAAACACCTGGCTCCCGTGGCAGACCTATAATTCCAATGTGCTCCTGCCAGTATGAACATATATTGGACTAAATTGACAGCATCATACAACCCATCGTCATGGGACTTCACTCATACGCTAATGACATTAATCACACCTTAAACATAATCTCTAATTTCTCTCCCCTACCTGGTAAGACATACTGTCTCTGTGTTCTTGATGTCTATTCACTCCTAACTTTTATACGTCACAATGGCGGCACTCATTTCTTCAGAAGAGTCACCCCTCGGTCCCGTTTATCTGATGAAATCAGCGCCATCTTTAGCTTGAATTCAACGATCAATTCTGTAACCACACTAGTGACATCGCCATGAGCAATAAGATGTTTCCTAATTATGCGTGTCTATAAACGAGGTACCTGTACCATCAAATCATATCTTCCTACCAGCGCCACCTTCATCTGATGAACTAGCGGTACATTGATGTTAGTTCCGGAGTTTAGGATCTTTCGGAGCCAGATTTAGAAACGTTTTTACAAATGCTGTTTGTGTTCTTATCACCCTTCCATCTCGGACTCGTTCCCCGCCTCATTGGATACCGTCCTGTCTATCTTCACCCGTCTGACCTACACCACACCCCTCTGTTATTTTACAAACTAATCGATGTCAATTCTTATATTCTCTACTTCTCTTCCTACCCAAATCATGTCGTAACATTCTCCAGTTTTATCACAACTTACGTTTCCTGCGCCTCTGTGACCAGGGCGATGACGACCACTTTGAAGTCCACCACATGTTGATTTGTCTTTTGTCTTGGCAGTTACCAAGTATCGGTCCTTCCACACTAGTTCTCTAAACAACCCCACCCGCTCTCGATGGGTAGGCCACTTTTGAACTGTCTGACTACAAAGCGTGACCGTTTAAAATCACACAGCAACCAGATC
Organism: Megaustenia siamemsis; assembly: GCA_032433765.1. NCBI lineage: Eukaryota > Metazoa > Mollusca > Gastropoda > Stylommatophora > Ariophantidae > Megaustenia > Megaustenia siamemsis. The sequence continues at coordinate 56,432,330 of JAVIAB010000159.1, forward strand.
AACTTTCCTAATGGAGTGCTTGAGATTTGTATTTCCCATAACTGGAGATAGACCATCATTTCCAAGCAATGGCACAACACGTCCAGTAGGCAAAGCAGGCAGACATTTAGGTGACTTTTTTGTGAAGAATTTCTAAAATATGTGTAGGTAGTCAACACCACTAGTCTAGCCCCCCCCCCCCCCCCCCCCCTCATGATCAACGAGGCCTCCACGATCTCACAGTAACCAGAATCATTCTTCTCTACTCCTATGACCTCAGTTTGAACTCTGTAAAATCCCGCCTATAGCCTGTTTTGGCTCTCTCTTTATGAGAGGTATGAACTAATTTCACTCGTTTTTAATAATCTGTCTTTATTTTTTTTCCAAATCCTATTTCCCTACACCCTATCTTGGACGGTTTAATTTCTATGATTTCTTCCTACTGCCACCTTTGGCCCCTTTCCTAACTTGTTATCGCTGCTCGATAGGGATCATTACATTCGTATTATTCCACTCTCCCATACTACTAGTGGTTCACGTCTCCATTCTTTTTTTCTATACTGATCAAATCCTACAACATTTTAAGGCCCCATCTCTCTGTTCCTACCTGAGAACGTTGTCTATCGTGTCCTATTTACAACATGTTGTCCATTGCCTTTGATCCCTTGACGATTCCACCAAATAGACGCTGCTAAGTCAATGTGTGTAAACTCATGTAATCTTGTAGTCGGGAACACACACAAACTGTCAGTGCTGAGATAAAGATGGTAGCTAGTAGTAAGTGGTTGGTTGTAACGTACACGTCTATAAGGTATAGTGACAGCTTTACAAACAAAGGAGGACAGCTAAATGATGCCCTTAATCTGGAAACTTCTGGATCGAGTCTCAACTAAGCCTTATATTGTTTATTTTTTTACTTAATTAAGAATATTTTTCTTTCGGTTTACTAATTTGTAGCAATTGTTATTCTTATGTAGTGCATTTATTATATAAAGAAGTATATCTCCTATTTGTTGTTTTATGTCATTTCTTATTCTACTTTTACTTTCTCCTGAATCTACTAATACCGCTCATCCAACATGTAGTAGAGTTTATCTTTATTCCGTAGTCTGTTTAAGTTGTTCTTTATCTGTAGAAGTCCACATGGCCGAAACGTCAGTATTTTGTGGTTTTCTGTTTATAAAGTTGTTACCATACCTTGTTGGAGTGTACGTTACACCCCACCACTTGTTCACAATCAAGTTAGCGTCTTGTCAGTTTTATAGTACTATCACAGCGATAAAGTCATATGACTGAAACGTCGAATTATTTTATCATTTCTGTACTTAGTCACGCCGTTACGATACAATTATATGTTCTACTTTTACCAGGTCATTGACGCTAATGTTGTCATTGGCTATTTATACATTAGAAATATAATTTATTAGACTGTTAATTAACATAGTATTTAAAGAATCGTTAATTAACTCGTTCCTTCGTTACGGGTGCTAGTTAGTTAATATTATCTACGATGATAATTTGTAGTAAAGTTATGTATTGTACACGTCGTTTCATTTTTGTTGTTTAGCTGCCTAGTTTAGTAGTTAACTGTTCCAGCCGGGAAGTTACCAAGTCTGTTACTGAGCGCAAATGTGATTGAAATAAACTATCTATATCACATAATTTGTTCGTCAACTGCCTCTCTAGTCAGTTAATAAAACATGTTATTGTTTAGCCCATATTGCTTCTACAGACGTAGTAAAATATCCAACTATTTAATCAGTTTGAACATTATTTACCACCGACAGTTTAACTCATTAAACATGTGCATTATTTATACTATTAACCTTTAGTTTTAATTTTCTTGTGTTTAATATGGTTTTGTTTGCTTCGATGTTTTGTATGTACTTGCCTTCAATGTAACTGTCATAAACTGCTTTGCTTCTACACATTTATGATGTGTCAGTTTTGAACAGGTTTAATGCTGTCAACTTCGGAGCCATCAAGAAAACAAATTAAATGCAACGATCGACAAAAACATATATAATTATGTAGTTCTAGGAAACTGTTATATGGTCACACACATGTTTTTGTTTATGCAATTTCTTACACTTAGGTTGCAGCTTCACTTAATTAATGTATCATTATATTTAAAAAAAAAAAGGTTTGTTTGGTCCATAAAACAAACACGAACACGCACACATATCAAAAACACAATATTCAGTGAGATATGAAAATTTTCTTCAGACAGCACAAAAATAATTAGCAGACGATGGGTTGGAGAATATAAACGTGTCCACATTTGGTAATAGGGATGGTAAAACGAGTTCAGAAACACTGACTCTGGGTGTAGAAACTGGTCACGAACAACAAGAAGGAAGGTAGAGATTGGCTCACGAACAACCAGTAGGAAGGAAGAGATTGGCTCACGAACAACCAGTAGGAAGGAAGAGATTGGCTCACAAGCAACGAGTAGGAAGGAAGAGATTGGCTCACAAACAACGAGTAGGAAGTTAAATATTGGCTCACAAACAACGAGTAGGAAGGAAGAGATTGGCTCACAAGCACCGAGTAGGAAGTTAAAGATTGGCTCACAAACAACAAAAAGGAAGGTAGAGATTGACTCACAAACAACGAGTAGGAAGGTAGAGATTGACTCACAAGCAACGAGTAGGAGGGTAAAGATTGAGTCACAAACAACGAGTAGGAAGTTAAAGATTGGCTCACAAACAACAGAAAGGAAGGTAGAGATTGGCTCACAAACAACAAATAGGAAGGTAACAAAGAACAAATAGGAAGGTAGAGATTGGCTCACAAACAACCAGTAGGAAGGCAAAGATTGGCTCACAAACAACAAATAGGAAGGTAGAGATTGGCTCACAAACAACCAGTAGGAAGGCAAAGATTGGCTCACAAACAACAAATAGGAAGGTAGAGATTGGCTCACAAACAACAAATAGGAAGGTAACAAACAACAAATAGGAAGGAAGAGATTGGCTCACAAACAACCAGTAGGAAGGCAAAGATTGACCCACAAACAGGAAGTGCAACGGTAGAAATCTATTCACTAAAAAGTGATTTGGCCGGCAGAAAATTGACAAAGTTTGCTGTTACGGTAAAATCAGTTAGCCCGATGAATGAACTGGTATCACAGAAATGTATTTCTAATGTTAGAAATGTGCTCATAAACAGTAAGTTGGACTGGCAGATTGTATTTAGAACTGATTAATAATTAGAATGATCTTCCCAATGTACAACAGAATGGTAATGTAATTTTTCGAAATGTGTTTTATACCCACAGAGTAAATTTGGAAATTTATTTTTAAAAACATTGAGTTTTTTTTGTAGCACAAATGTGTTTATAAACATGTTCCTCGATTGTAGATAAATATATACCATCTTAAAATACAAATCGCTATTGTGCATTGGTGTGTCTATCTACGATGCACATTTCACCAATGTTGCTTGAACTATTTTATTAAATGGAAAATTAAGTAGATAACAGTAAGTTCCTGGTATCTCTCGTTCTTAAACAGTGAGCTGGACAAAAGCATTTTAATCGGAACGATGGATATTGCAGAAATGTGTTTAGAAACTGTGAGATGGAGTGTAGAAATGTGATTATAAACGGTGAGATGGGGCGTAGTAATGTGATTAGAAACGGTGAGATGGGGCGTAGTAATGTGATTAGAAACGGTGAGATGGGGCGTAGAAATGTGATTAGAAACGGTGAGATGGGATGTAGAAATGTCTATCTATCTTTCGTTCGCCTGAAGTATTGTCTATATCTGCAATGTCGTTTCCTGTATAAATTTTACTGTCTTTTGTAATTCTTGCAGTGGCCCATATAGTTTTGTCTGTATGTTGTATCTATGGGCCAATGGATTTTCCTCAGTCTACTATATTCAGTGCAGTCTTGAAGTATGTGTTCAGCAGTCTGGGGTGCCTGTCCACATGTACAAGTAGTTGATGTGCCGATCTTTAATTTTGTATACATGTGACTATGGAGTCGATTGCGTCCTGTTCTTAGGCGTATAATGATAACTTGTTCATATCTATTCATATTATGAAAGGCATCCTGATTTGGGGCTTGTGGTCCTCTGATTGATTTGATTATCTGTTTCTTATGATGGTATGTAACTGGTGTATCTAGTTGTGTGCCTGTTGAACCTTCCTTTGCCAACTGATCTGCTTTCTCATTTCCTGGTATTCCACAGTGAGACGGGATCCACTGCAGGGCAACCCTGTGGTGCTTGCAGAGTTCAGTCAATAAGGTCTGCAGATGTGGTAATTTTCTGGATTGTAGTGCCTGGAGTACTGATCTTGCATCTGTCAAAAACACTACAGGCTGTGGGCTAAGATCACTGTTCAGCAGTTTTTCTATTGCCAACTTTATTGCTTGTATTTCTGCATCATAATTGTGACAATATTTCCCTGTTGCTATTTTATTCATATCCCTAGTGTTATTTGGGTACTCTATATATGCATCTTCTCCCCCATTCTTTACTGCATTCTGTGCTGATCCATCTGTGTACACACGGATCCATAGGTCTTGTGGGTATTCTTCATCCAGGAAACTGAGAGTTATTGTTTTTCGCTGTAGACTATTTTGTTCCTCTTGTCAACTATTCCTTTCACTTCTGTCCGTATTTGAACTGATAATCCTGATTCCTCTGTCCAGTGAGTCTGTTCTGGTATGGGCAGAAGGGGTTTAAAAAACTCTTGGCATGTCTGGTGTTTGTCTACTAATACGCTTGGCTTGGTGGATAAAGCTGCTTCTCTTAAGTCGTCCCAATGCAAGATTTTGGAATCTGTCCTTCATTGGATGTCTCGGCATGCATGCAAATTTTTCTGCCTGTATCAGCACCTTTGTGTCTCTCCGTTCTCTCAGTGCTGGTATCCTCCACAATTTCTCCATCTCCAATATTGGTGTTGATTTCATTGCTCCTGTGATGACCCTAAGTGCCTGTTTTGTACTTTATCCAGTTCTTGCAATGTGGTGTTTGATGCTGAGCACCATGCGGATGATCCATATTCTAAATGTGGGCGTATACTCTGTTGGTAAACTTTACTGAGTATTTTCCCACTCGCACCCCATGTGGTTCCACACAACTTTCTTAGAATAGCCAATTTCCTCCTTGCTTTTTGGGTTGCCTTATTTATCAGCTGTTTCCAAGATAGTTTGTTATCAAATGTAACTCCGAGATATGTAGCTTGTATGTCTTCTTTCACAGGCTCATTGTTTATGTAGATGGCTCCTGCTTTTCGTTTTGGGGAGAGTGTGAAAAGTGTAGTACTGCATTTGTCTGTATTGATGCTGATACACCATCTATTTGTCCATGAATTCAGTGCATTCATAGCTCTCTGTAGCAATTTGGAGGCCACTGTTGCATACTCCTCTTTGCACCACATTACCAAGTCATCTGCATACATTGCCACTTTGATGCCATGTGATAGTTCAGTAACTATATCATTGATGTAGATCAGAAAAAGTGTTGGAGATAGTACCCCTCCTTGTGGAACGCCCTGGCGCAATAAGACCTCTTACTCTTAAGACCATCCAGTTGCACTCTGGCTCTCCTGTTATGCAGTTATGCTTTGACCCATTTGTACATCCTGCCATTTACTCATAATTTCTCAGTTTCTTCAAAAGCCCTTCCTTCCATACCTTATCAAATGCTTTCTTTAGGTCTATCCATGCTGCTAGTACCAGTTTATTTTCTGAAACGCATCTTCAATTTCCTGGAAAGATAGGTGCTTGATCTTCGGTAGAGTAACACTGTCTAAAGCCTGCTTGTTGTGGGACAAGGAGATTTTCACTTTCCAGGTACCACTGCAGTCTGAGATTGATTATACGTTCCATTGTTTACACAAACAGCTTGTAAGGCTGATTGGTCTATAGCTGGATGTCATTGAACCATCTTTTCCTTTTTTTTTTAATGGCTTAGTAATTGTATCATAATTGTTCTCTCCATGCCTGTGGCACTCTACCTGTGATCCAGCAAATGTTGTAGATCTGCAGTAGTTTTGCTTTAGCTGCAGTTCCCAAGTTCTTAATCATTTCATTGGACACTCCATCATTGCCTGGTGACTTTTTCATTTTTTATTTGGATATTGCCAGCTCTAGCTCTCTTGTGTAATGGGTGTTTCCATT